>PVLA01003168.1:0-184910 GCA_004027455.1 Hydrochoerus hydrochaeris
CGCCGCCCCGGCCCCTTCCCGGCATGCCCACGCCGCCCCTCCCCCGCAGACCCCCGCTCCTCCCAGAATCCTCGGCCTGCTGCCCCCGCCCGCCCCCCTCGCGGCCCCATTGTTCCCGGCGGCGGCGTCCCGGGCCCTCCAGGCCAACCCCCCTCCCCGGGAACCCAGGCGGCCCTGACTCACGGCTCTGGGGTCTGGGAAAAGCCGGAAAGCGGAGTCCAGCCCCAGGAGACTTAACCCTTTGAATGCCCTGCCTTGGGGGTGGGCTGGATGCCCAGGACTCCAGGGTCCTTCAGAAGGGGTGATTCCAGGCTGAGGACCCGGGGACCGGTTCAGGGTGACTGGGACGGAGCAGGAAGTGACCCCAGCTTCCCGGGCCCCTCTAGCCTGGAGTCAGAGCATCAGCTCTATGGGATTTAACCCTTTGCCTCCCACAGCCTGGGGGAGAAAAAGGGGAGGACGGCCGGACAGGGAGGTGAGGGACAGGGAGATGACGCCCCCTTCTCACTCTCTTCGGTGTGACCTGGCAAGAGGCCCATGTTGGGGAACCCAGGGCCATCGAGGATCTCGGAACTTCTGGCTGTTTCCTATCTCACAAGGGCTCTGCCAACCTCACTACCTAACCCCTCTCTCAGATTTGGTGGCTGCTGGTCCCCTGGGGCCAGCCTTTGTTTGGACTCACCCTGGGATGGGCTGCAATACCTGGGTTCTATCTAGAGTGAGGCTGAGGCTGGAGCTGCAGGGCAAAGCCGAGGCAAACTGCTGCAGACCTAAAGGAACTGAAATGAAATAAATCCTGGCAACAAGAGTTGGGGCAGAGAGGGCACTGGGCCAGGAAGGATTTGTAGCAGGCAGCTCTTTGCTTGTCTTTCCCAGTTAGCTCGCCTCACAGGAGGAAACTCTCCTGTGGTGGTGAAGAGAAGCTAGTGGGTTCCCAAGTTTTACAGCCTTGGTGTCATTTTCCCTTCACCATGACTATATATATATATATATATATATATATATATATATATTGCAATTTTTTTGTACTGGGAATCGAACTCAGGACCTTACACTTGCCAGGCAGGTATTTATGACACTGAGCTATAATTTTCGGCCTGTGGCCCTATTTTACAGGTGAAAAAACCAAGGTATGAGTATACTTAAAGCAATATTCTTTGGTAAAGATAGGGGTAGGAAGACCTGGGAGTTGAATATGAATCAAGAATGTGTGTGTGTGTGTGTGTGTGTATTATTTATAGACACAGGAATCACAGAATGCAGGAAGGGCCATCTGTCCAGGGATATATGGGAGCTAGGAGTAGAAAAAACCAAATATCAGAAATTGTGAAAGACTATATTTTATTTAAGTTGGTATCTGGGGTTCAGAGTCAGGGAAAGGGACCAAACCAGGGTGAGGCCCTGTCTGCTTGTTTCCCAGCACTGTTCCTTTTGGCCACTTGCCCTTCTGCTTGCTCTCCAGGCATATCCACAGGTGGTGTCTGGAGCCCTGTGCCAGTAGGTCTTCTCTCCCTCCTCAGGGCCTTCCCCTTCCAGTCCTCTCATCTTACAGTTTCCCATAGGCTGTCTACCCCTGCCTGTCCCTGGGGGCATACAGAAGTGCTAATGTCATTTCAGCCTGGGCAGGGGCTTTGTTTCTTGTAGTCACTGTGTGTCTCTAGTACCTGCAGCAGTGATTGGCATGTGGAAGGTGCTTAATTTGCTGAGCAGGCTGCAGAAGCCTGACCTCAGTCCCAGGGTGGTGAGGCTACAGGCAAGCTGCACCCTGAAGGCTCACAGTAGATAGGTTTTTTTGCCTACACAGCTTTTGTTTGCATACCCTTTCAACTGAATTAACTGCCATACTTAAAATTAAGTATGTAAAAGTAGGTACAGTGGCATGTGCCTATATCCTAGCTATTCACAAGGCTGGAGGATCAGTTGAGCCCAGGAATTTGAGACAAGGCTGGGGAACATGTTGAGACCCCATCTTAAAAAAAAAAGTTCATTTGTTAAAAACTGGCTGAGGACAACAACTTCCTTTTTTTTTTTTTTTTTTTTTTTTGTCTTTTTGAGACAAGTTCTCGCTATTCAGTTCAGGCTGGCCTTGAGCTCACTTTGTCACCAGGCTGGTCTCAAACTCGCAACGATCCTCCTGCCTCAGCCTCCCAAGTGCTGGGATTACAGGTGTGAGCCACCATGCCCAGCCCAGCTTCCTTCTTTACAGGAACAATGACTTCCCATGATGTTCTAGCCCCTGCCACTCCTATAGTGTCTTCAGTTCTGAGGGTGAGAGGTGGTTTCAAATTAATGCTTTTCACTTTTACTCTGTGTATGTGTGTGTGTGTTATTGGGAACTGAACCCAGGAGACTTCATACTGAGCTATATCGCCAATCCCTTTTTAAATTTTTATTTTAGCCAGGTGTGGTGGCTCACGCCTGTAATCCCAGCACTCAGGAGGTTGAGGAAGGAGGATCATTACAAGTTTGAGACCAACCTGGGCTATACAGTGAGTTCAAGGCCAGTTTGAACTGCATAGCGAGACCCTGTATCAAAAAGACAGAAAAAAAAATAATAAATACATTTTTATTTTGAGAGAGGTTCTTGCTAAGTTGTTCAGCTGGCCAGGTTGGGCCCAAACTTTTGCCCTTTTTTCTCAGCCTTCTGGTGCTGGGGTTACTGGTATGTGCCACTATACCCAGATAACCTTCACTACTGATGTTCTGACACCCATTTAACTTTGGGTTAAACTGACTACGTACCGCTTAGGCTGTGTCCCCCAAGTTCAGAGTAAGCCATATGCGGGTGATATTTTCTGTATTGTTACCTCTGTCTGGTAATTACTATGTGCCAGGGGTGCTCCAAGTATTTGCCTGTAATGACTCCTTGAACCATCAGTGACCACTGGTGATACCAACATTACTAGTATCCCAAACATAGAGAGAATAAGTCAGTTGCACATAGCTTATTAGTGACTGTTTACTGACTTCCGAGCTACTAAAGCTCCTAACCTTGATTCTGCTGCTCAAATGGGTACAGGTGTGTCTGGGACCAAGGCGTCCCTCCATACTCCCTTCATTGTACTCCGGAGTTGAAGAGAGGGGTTGGGAAGGGCGGAGCAGCCCTGTTTGGCCGGGCCATCCCCCAGGAACACTTTGGGTGTCCAGCTCCTAGGGGAGGCCAAGGCTGTGCTGTGAATGAGCATTTCTCCAGAGAAGATATGATGTAGGTGTCCAACAAACGCGTGAAAAGACGTTCAACCTCAGGAATCATTAGGGAAATGCAAATTGTAATCCCAGTGACAAACCACCTCACACCCATGAACATGGTCATACCATGTTTCCCCCAAAATAAGACCAAGCTGGAAAATAACCAACCTTGAAAAGTAGAGCTCAAAAATTCCAGCCCTAGTCTATTCAGCCTCGGCCATGCGGCATGGTGAGGTTCCACGGAAACGCGGGTGCGGTTGCTAGAGCGGTTTTAGCCGGGGCGGAACGGGTTAGGATTCCACGGAGACGCGGATGCGGCTCCTAGAGCGGCCACCGGCGCGCGGCGGCGCGCTCTTCCTGCTGAGCGGACTGGGCTTTAGCTGAGCGCTCCTGGTCTTCCCTGCTGGGTGTTCGCCCACCCGGGCCTGGACCGGGACAACGCGGAGCCAATGGTGTCAGGGCGGCGGCGCGGCTAAGGGAGAGCCTCTCGAGGGCTCTGGCGAGGAGGTTCCCCCAAGACCCGCGACTCCTATGGGTCCGCTCGCGAACAGAGCGCTGAGTCCCCGCGTCGCAGACGCTGAGTCTACACTGCGGTAAAGACACGCCAGCCCGAGGTCTCTCAATTCGGAGTGCAGCCCACAGGCCTGCCGGGGACCCGACGGCCCCGAGGCCGGCTTCTCTGAACTAAGGGGGCTGCAAAGGAACTGGGCTGGCCTGTCTTCCTCCCGCCGGGAAAGAGCACAAACTGACTTAGACTGGAACCTCAACTGTTACGGTGGCCGGGCGTGGTGGCACACGCCTGTAATCTCAGCACTCAGGAGACTGAGGCAGGAGGCTAGCCTGGTGCGAGTTGGAGGCTAGTTTGGGGTACATAGTGAGTTCAAGGACAACCTGAACTACATAGTGAGACCCTGTCTCAAAAAGACAAAAAGTAAAATAAAAAAAAATACTGGGAATTGAACGCAGGGCCTTCACACTAAGCTACACTCATAACCCTTTTTTATTTTTAAATTTCGAGACAGTCTCTTTAAATCATTGTATTGCCTAGGCTGGGTTCAAATTTCAGGTCCTCCTGCCTCAGCCTCCCAGACAGTGAACTTGTAATCTACAGTCGCACTTTCAGCTGCTTCCGTGGTCCCCACTTTACCATACTTTTAGTCTTCATTTTTCCCCCCAACTAGTCTTTGCAGTCTTACAGCCATCATCTTTCAATTTCATTGCCACAAACCTAGTAAACTGCAATCCTGGACACATAGGGATCATGGGTGCTGGATTTTTTTTTTTTTTTTTTTGTACCTGGGATTGAACTCATGACCTCACACTTGCCAGGCAGGCGCTTACACCACTGAGCTAAATCCCCAGCCAGCTTTACCTTTTCATATGTGGCTTCAGTACAGGAACAGTGCCCAAGCCCTGGTATCAAACGTTCCTATGGATAAAATATATATATATATATAAATTTATTTAGACAAGGAGTGAATTCCATCCAGCGAGTCCAGAGTCAGTTCTGCTCTGTGGCACCATTGCAGTCCCTGGGGAAGGTGGCTCTGCTCAGCCACACCTCCCTCCCTTTCACCTCTCCCTGCTCTAGACTTCTATGTCTATACCTAAATCAAAATCTTGCAGTGAAATCTAATGTAACATATAAATGTAATGTCAGGCTGGGGTGGTTGCTGAGTGTCAGAATACTTGCCTAGCATGGAGGAGGCCCTTGTTTCCATCCCCAGCAAATTTTTAACAAGAAGAAAGATTTAAAAGAATAAATGAATATCTTGGGTAAATATGTCCTCTGAGTAAATGCCATAGTCACACACACACATCTGCACCATTTGGTCCCACAGCCAGAAGCAGCCCCCCCACCTCCCTACCCAACCCCCACCACAGGCAAGACTGAGTATGACAGAGAGAACAGGCAGCACTAAGGGCTTCAGGAGACCTTACTCAGTCCTGAAGCTTGGGAGCGCATCACAGACCCTCACTCTGGGAATTCTGCTCAGGATTTAGCAGAAGCCACTTCTTAGGACCCAGCCTTATCCCTGTAACTTGTGAGCAAAATTTCAACCTGATTCTGATTCTGAATTCCAATGTCAGGACAATAGCAAACACTGAGGCATTCTTGAGCAAGTTTGTGGCAATTGCTTCCCAGTGTGGCCTCTCCACCACCCGGTGATCAGTCCTGGGCCTCTACTTTGCTTGTAAGAAGATGATTTGCAGGCCTGTGTGGCTTCTTGTGGATGCAGAGGAACAGCACAACCAGGATTTCAAATTCACACAGGCTGATTCACACAGGCTTACAGTTGTGCTCCTTTAAAACATCAGGGCTGGACAGTTTGTAAAAGCTAAATCTTTTTTTTTAATGGTACCAGGGATTGAACTCACGACCTCACACTTGCCAGGCAGGCACTTATGCCACTGAGCTAAATCCCCAGCCCTAAAAGCTAAATCTTGGAAACAACCCAAATGACCATCAATTGATGAATGAATAAAGATGTGGGGCTTTTTTTAAATTTTTTGATTTTTTGAGACAGGGTCTCATTATGTGGTTCAGACTGGCTTTGGGCTCACTTTATAGCCCAGGCTGGTGTCAAACTTGCAATGATTCTCCTGCCTCAGCTTCCTGAGTGCTGGGATTACAGGAGTGTGCCACCACACCTGACTTTTTTTTTTTTTTAAATACAATGCAATATTACTCTGCCATAAAGGGTAAGCTTGAGATACTTCTTTTTTCTTTTTCTTTTTGCTGTACCAGGGATTGAACTCACGACCTTGTGCTTGCCAGACAGGCGCTTATGCCACTGAGCTAAATCCCCGGCCCCGCTTGAGATATTTCTAAGAAAATGAATGAACTTTGAGACTATTCTCTTAAGTGAAATAAATCAGATACACATGTTTAAAGACTGCCTTGTTAGGGGCCAGGGATATAGCTCAGCAGTGCAGTGCCTGACTGGCAAGTCCAAGGTCCTGAATTAGATTCCTAGTACCCCTTCCAAAAAAGAAAGAAAAAAAATACAGCATTGTTTCTTTGGTGTGAGAAACCCCATGAAAAAGGACCAAAATGTGTAACAGATATTGGGAAATGGGAAGACAATGTTCAAATTAGGAGAACAAGGGAGAGGGGAAGGGGAGGAAGGGGAGTGGAGTGGGGAAAGGAGCAGGGAGGGGAGAAAAGGAAGGGACAAGAAAAAGAGAAGGAAACATAGAAACAACTCTTTTGCAAATAAGGAGAGGAAGAGAGGTTAAGGGGAGGGGACTAACAAGGGGTGTTGTACAGGACCCAAAGAGAGCTGTCAGCTTATTTAGGTTTGGGAAAAAAAAGAACCAAGATATATCATGTACAGGTATAACTTCCTTATGATGAATGCATTATTATGTATACTTAAAATGTTCCAATAAAAAAAAGATTGATGCTTGATGTGGTGGTGCATATCTGTAATCTCAGCACTCGGAAGGCCGAAGCAGGAAGATTACCACAAGTTTGAGGGCTACATAGTGAGTTCAAAGCTAGCCTGAATTACATAATGAGACCCTGTCTCAAAAAAACAAACAAACAAATAAATAAAACATTGGGGCTGGGGCTGTAGCTCAGTGTTAGAAAATCTTCCTCCTCCTCCTCCTCTTCTTCCTCCTCCTCCTGCTCCTCTTCCTCTCCTTCTCCTTCTCCTTCTCCTTCTCCTTCTCCTTCTCCTTCTCCTTCTCCTTCTCCTTCTTCTTCTTCTTCTTCTTCTTCTTCTTCTTCTTCTTCCTCTTTTTGTCTTTTTGAGATTGGGTTTCATTATTTAATTCATTCTGCCTGGGCTTGAGCTCACTTTGTAGCCCAGGCTGGCCTTGAACTCACAGCAATCTTCTTGCTTCAGCCTCCTGAGTACTGGGATTACAGGCATGTACCACTATGCCCAGACCAGTGGTAGAAAACTTACCTAGTATGTATGAAGTCTGGATTTCACAACCTGGGGCCTGATTAAAATAAACAAGTGGAAGAAAAACACTGGGGGACTAACAAGGGGTTGTTGGACAGGACCCAAAGAGAGCTGTCAGCTTATTTAGGTTCTGGGTTATGTGCCAAATAGTAAAATGCCAACTCTCAACACCTTTTTAGCATTTTTTTCTAGCATCTTTTAATTCCCTACCTGAGGGATTGCAAATATATATAATCAGTTGGGCATTGTGGTGCATGCCTGTACTCCCAGCATGTTGGGATGGCTGAGGCAGGAGGATCACAAGTTCAAGCCCAGCCTGGGAAACTTTGGGATTTAGTGAGACTCTGTCTCAAAAAATTAAAAAACGGCTGGGTATGTAACTCGGTGCAAAGGTCCTGGGTCCAATGCCCAGTGCTGATCCACATAGCTCAGTGGTAAGATGTTTTTCTAACATGCATGAGTTTAATCCCCAAGTATGAGAAACAAAAACCCACAATACTTTGGACCAAAGATACAACTCAGTAGCAGAAGGCTTGCCTAGCTTATTAAAGGTCCTGAGCCAGGGGTTTAGCTCAGCAGCGTAAATCCCTCCTTGGCAAGTGTGAGGTTGTGAGTTCAATCCCTGGCAAAAATAAATAAATAAATAAATAAATAAAAATAAAAAAATAAAGGTTCTGGGTTCAATCCCCATCACACACACGTATATACACACACAGCCTAAAAATGTTAAGATTTTTATTTTGCATCAAATTGAGTCTTGAGCAACAAGCCTGTATTCACAAGGCAAATTACCAGCCAGGCGCTTATACCACTGAGCTAAATCCCTGGCCCTCACAGGGCAAATTACAAATGGGAGGAGCTTTCCAAAGAAAGGGCAGAGAGGGAAGTCATGTATTTATTGAACATCTACTGTGTGCTAGGGGCTGACAGAAGCCTTCATGTTTTACCTCACAGACTCCTTATCAACATGGAGGTACTGGCCTAGTACACAGCAGAGGGAGATGAAGCCTTTGAATGTGGTGTCATTTTGCAAATGTTAAACTGACACTGGAGGCTGGAGCATGGGTCAGGAGACACATAGCTCTTGTCTTTTCTCCTGGATCTCGAAGGAAATGGTTATAAAGATCCTACCCAGTGCTGACTGCCAAAGTCAACTTCTAGTTCTGGACACCAGGTTCTGGATGGGGCTACAAGAGGAGGAAAGGTCTCCTATCCACAAGGTAAGGTTCACACAGTACTTCTTTTTTTTTGTCTTTTTGAGACAGGATCTCGCTATGCAGTTCAGGCTGGCCTTGAGCTCACTTTGTAGCCCAAGCTGGTCTCGAACTCACAACAATCCTCCTGCCTCAGCCTCCCGAGTGCTAGGATTACAGGGGTGAGCCACCACGCCTGGCTAAGATTAATCATTCTTTTTTTTTTTTTCACGACCATGTGCTTGCAAGGCAGGCACTTATGCCACTGAGCTAAATCCCCAGCCCCACACAGTACTCTTATAAGACTGCTCCTGCACCCTCCCCTCTACTGTGTCCAGTGCAGCTCTCAAAGTTCCTGGAGGGAAGGATGGCAGGAGGATGGAGAAATAAAGCTAAGAATCAGAACACAGAAAGCTGAGGTCAGGTGAAGTCCTCCTTCCAAATGGAAAGAAAAGAACTGCTCAATCACCAGGGTGCATTTATTTATACATTTGGCAGGTTAATGTCATGTGACAGTCCACTGCCTAGCAACCTAGCCTACATGGTAGCCTTGGGGCACTTTATACTCTATGTCTCTCTCTATCTCTGTCTCTCTGTGTCTGTCTTTCTGTCTCTCTCTGTCCCTTTATAGGTCTTGTAATGTAGTTCAGGCTGACTTTGAACTCACTGTGAAGCCTAGGCTGGCTTCATACTCACCGAAATCCTCCCACCTCAGCCTCCCAAGTGCTGGGATTACAGTTGTGCACCACCACACCCACCTGGTAGGATATCACTTGATGTAACAGTTTATTGAGATATAATCCATAGCATATACTTCATCTACTTAGAGTGTATGATTAAGTGATGTTTTAGTATATTCTTACTTGTACAACCATCACCATAATGGATTTTAGAACATTTTTATCACCCCAGAATAAAGGTTTCATCTATTAGCTGTCACTTCTTATCTCCCTTTAAGCCCCTAGTCCCAGCACTTCTAAGGCACTTGTTTCTGGTACTGTGTCTTCAGTGCCAGGATGGAAGTCAGGGCCTTGCACATGCTGGGCAAGTGCTCTGCCACGGAGCCACATCTCCACCTCACCGCGATCCTTCTGTCTCTAGGGTTTCCTAATATGGATATTGTGTGTGAGTGACACATGCTGTTCAGGCTCTAGTTGGCTTTTTTCCTTTTCTGTTTTGGGTGGCAGTGGGTGGCCATTGAAGATTTTGAAGGTGAGTTGGAAGTTTAGAAGCTCTTTAGAAACTCTATAAACGTTAGAAACTTCTGGAAGGGATGAGGGTGACATAAAGGAAACTTGCTTGTTTTTTATTACTCTATTTTTGCTTTGCAAGTGATCCTAAATGTTAGCAGAATAGAAACTATAAGTGATGGGCTGGGGATTTAGCTTGGTGGTTTAAGTGCTTGCCTGGTAAGCACAAGGTCCTGAGTTTGATCCCTGGTACCAAAAAAAGAAAAAAAAAAAAAGAAAAGAAAAGAAACTCTAAGTGAAAGTGGAAAGTGTTGCAAGGTTAATTGTTATTTATATGGATAATTTTCTTTATCTGTTTTTATATGTTTATATTTTGTATTTGCTAACATTATATAAAGGAAATAATCATTAAGTCAGAAAAGCTGGGCTTTTATTTATATTCTGACTAGCTGTTCTCAAATTGTCCTTTTCTGCTGGGTGTGGTGGTACACACCTGTCATTCCAGCACTCTGGAAGGCTGAGGTAGGAAGAGTGCAAATTCATGTCCACTCAGGCGACTTGACACCTTTGCGAGACCTTGTCTCAAAATTAGAGAGAGAGGTGGTGGGGAGACCAAGATGCTGGAGCAGTAAACAGCAGGGAAAATAACCTCTCTGAGAGTTGCCATTTAGACACTGTTACAACAATATAACATCATGAGGAAGACAAGGAGGGAAGTGGGTCCTGGACCCAGGAAGAATCTGAAGCATGAATTGAAGCCCACAGAGAATGAAGAGAGAAACTTCAATGAAGAAGGAGGAGGTGGCTGGTGGTATCTTCTCCCTGAGGCTGGACAAACCACATGAGAAGAGCAGTTCGAACCAGTAGACACAGGGTCATGGTGACAGTGATGGCTGGTGACCCTGGCGGCCTCTGCAGAGAGACAAGACAGTGGAGGGGAGCAGTAGACATGAAGGACTGCACTAGCTGGCAGTGAGTGCAGAGGACTTAGTCCTCCCATGGGAGAGAGTGATTGGCTGGGAGCTATTGGAGATGGGCTGGCTTGGCTCAGTACCCAGAAATGCAGCTGGCTCCATCTAGTGGCTCCAGGCTGGGCTCAAGACTCAGGGAAATGGCTTGGGTGACAGTAAACCCAATGAGTCTGGCCTCAGGGCAAGCTTGCTGAGATTATCCACTTCTCCACCAAAAAGCTACTATTTAGGGCTTTAGCTCAGTGGCCTAAGTACCTGCCTGGCAAATTCAATCCCTAGTACCACACACACACACAAAAAAGTTACTACTGGCTTGTTGGGAAAGATCCAAATGAATCAGGTCTCTGTCTCCACAGATTGTGACCAGAGAGAACCCTGGAAGTGGACTTCTTTTTTCTTTCTCTTTCTCCTTCATTGTTTGATCTTGTTTTTATAAGAATGTGAACGTGGTTCCTAGCCTCTTTGTGTTATGATTCTGTTCTGCACCTCCTTTTATCTCTTCCATCTCTCTTTTCCTTCAATCTTCTGCACCAGTTTCCCAGAGTTGGCATGATCCCCCTTTGTCCTCCAACCTCACTTCTAACCTCTTTCTCTTCTTCTATTTCTGTTTTCTCTATTTTAAATTTTAACCCTGGAGGGCAAAATTGACATATTAAGGACTTGTATACTGCTTATAATTTTCTGTTTTGATTTACATTTTGTTATATAAGCACAAATCTAGTTCATTAGGGTTAGCAAATTAAGGGTTAGAGCAGTTTGCCTTTTCTAGGCTGTATTTGATGCTATTGGTACTACTATAGCCAAAATTGACACAATTGTTTAAACAGCTGTTCATCCTGGTATTCCATGACTGACATTGATTAAGAGTCACAAAAAAATACTGTGGCACAGTGCCAAAAAATCAGGGACTAAGCCAAACAAGTAACAACTTCTCATCTCCAACAAACTGAAGAGGTAAGATCTTCCAACAGACTTCCAACAGAGAAGTAATCTTCACCTACAGGTCCTAAATAAAAGCAATGAAGCAACCCACCATAGGCAATTTACAAGCATCATCCCAGGAGTTAAACTAAAAAAAGGAAGAAAAGAAAAAAAGACAAGCAAAATGCAACCCCAGACATCCAGTTCACCAAAGACAAGTCCAAGGGCAATGAGATGGAACAATCCAAAACCCTCCCACCAGGCCTCTCTGAAGTGGTAACAACAAAGCAATTGAATGAGTCTCTGGAAAAAATGAAATCATAAATAATCTCTCTGACAACTGCAGAGATGGTGTCCAAGATAAAGACCAGGCTTAGTGACACTAGAGCAAATACAGACAAAAAATAGACAAGCTTAAGAAAATTATAGAAGCTTAGCATAGGGAAGAAATAGAATCCTTAAAGCAGATTCAAGTAGATATCCAGAAAAATAAAAATTCCATTGAAATTATTCAAAGCAGATTAGGCCAATGTGAGGACAGAATCTCAAATATCGAAGACAGGCTTGAAGTTAGTGACCAGGAAAAGAAATATTTCTTAAAAATAGCAAGGGAAGGGCTGGGAATATAGCTCAGCAGCACAAGTGCCTGCCTGGCAAGCACAAGGTCCTGAGTTCAATCCCTAGTATCCCCCTCAAAATAGCAAGGAACCAAGAGAAATCAATCCAGCAGCTGCTAGATGAGATGAAGAAGAATAATTTAAGATAATTGGAGTCAATGAAAATGTAGGAGATATCACAAATGACATTAAAAAAATGTTCACATATGTTATGGCAGAAAACTTTCCTGGATGAGAAAAAGAATTTGAGACACAGATAAGCAAGGCATGTAACTCCAATCAGCCATGGTAAAAAAAAAAAAAAAAAAATCTACAGCCAGGCATATCACAGTCAAGATTCCAGAAATTCAACACAAGAATAGAATCTTAAAAGCTGTTAGGGAAAAGAAACAAATCACCTATAAAGGAAATCCAGTCAGAACCACAGCTGACTTCTCAGCACAAACTCAAGTTAGGGAGAGCTTGGAGTGAAATATTCTAAGTTCTAAAGGAAAACAACTTTCAATCCAGATTGATGTATCCCACAAAACTTTCAAAACTGATGGAGAGATAAGATACTTCCATGACAAAGAACATCTGAGGAAATCTATGACCACCAAGCCAACACCTCAAAATGTCCTGAAGGTCATTCTATTTTTTAAATAGCTATCTTAACTATTTATATATATATACATTTATGTACACATATACATATATATATGTTGTTTCTTTCAGCTTCTCACACTAATGAGACAACAGGATGTTTACATATGTGTGTCTTATTTATTTCACTAATGAGTATAGTCTCAAGTTGCATCCATTTATCTATAAAAGTCTCCACAAAGGACATTCTAGAAAGAGATAATAAGGACTATAGATCCATGAACCCCAACAGAAGGAATCCACCAGTCAAGGTAAACAATTAGATGGAGAGAAAAAAGGGGTGGTGGAGCCAGCAATGGGAAAAATAACATGACAAGGACAAGTTATAACCATCAATGTTAATGGTCTTAATTCCTCAATCAGAAGTCAGAGACTAGAAGAATGGATCAAGAAGCAAGATCCAACAATATGATTCACACAAGAAACACATTTAATTCAAAAAGAAATTCATAGACTGAAAGTAAAGGATGGAAAACAATACTCCATATTATAGGAACCCAGAAAAAAGCAAGGATAGCTATTCTATTTGTAGACAAAGTGAATTTCAAGTCAAGTCTGATTAAGAGAGATAAAGAAGGTCAATACATCCTCTTAAAGGGAACAAACCAAGAAGAGATAATAATCATAAATATATATGCAAAAAATACCAGTGCACTCAACTATATATAACAAATACTAACAGATGTGAAAAATCAAATAAGCCCTAATACAATTGTATTGGGAGAACTTGATACCCCACTGTCACAAAAACAGATCAACTAGACAAAAAAATCAATAATGAAATATTATAGCTGAGTGAAAGTATTGAAAAAATGGACTTAGTATATATCAATAGAGTATTCCATCCCACATCAGAATACACATTCTACTCAGCTGCACAAGGAACATTCTCCAAAATAGACCACATACTAGCTCACAGAACATGCTTAAGTAAATGTAAAGGAAGTGAAATTATCCCAGGCATACTATCAGACCACAGTGCAGTGAAATTGGAAATCCATGGCAAAAGAAACCACAAGAACTTGATAAACACATGGAAATTAAATAGCATCCTACTGAACAACCAATGGGTCACAGATGAAATTAAAGAAATTAGGCAGTTTTTACAATTTGATAATGACAGCATAACATACTGAAACTTATGGGATATTGTTTTAAGAGGGAAATTTATAGCAGTGAATACCCATATCAGGAAAACAGAGAAAGAACATATAAACAACTTAAATGATTAAACTCAATCTTCTAGAAAAAGAAAAGCAGGCTAAACCAAAAGTTTGTATGAAGAAGGAAATTATAAAGATCAGAGCAAAATTAATGCATTGGAGACTAAAAAAACAATTCAAACAATCAATGGATTGAAGAGTTGGTTCTTTGAAATATTAAATAAAATTGACAAACCCTTAACCAATCTTATCAAGAAAAGGAAAGAAGCCGGATGTGGTGGCTCACGCCTGTAATCCCAGCACTCGGGAGGCTGAGGCAGGAGGATCGTCCCCTGAAATATTAGCCAGGAGACCTGTGGTCGCAGAGGTATCAGAGCTGGAGCAAGGAGATTACTGAGGCAGCACAGAGCTGTCGGGGCTACGTCGGTTTCCTTCGTCCCCTCCCCAGCCGGAATGTTGCTGGCACAACGGAGCCGGAGCTCCAGGTTCCTCTCTTAACCCGCCCGGAGAAATCCCCGCCCCCAGCTCAAGGCTGGAAGGGGGCGTGGTCCTGCAAAAGCGAACCAATTACAGGCCACAGCGTGCTGGGGCGGGGCGCTGCTTGCCCACTGCTTCTTCCCCTTTCCGAGGCGGGAGGCCAGAGGTGGGCAGGGTGACCCAGGCCCTGCCCCTCTTGCCGCAGCAGAAAAGGAAGCCAAGGTCCCTCAAGGAGGGACTCACCTTGGATATGGTGAACTTAGGACGCACACTTTTAAGAAACTGAGCAGAGAAAGGGCCTAGGTGCAGCAAAAATAGTTGTTTCTAATTGAAAGCAGCTACTGTGTGGGAGTAGTGCACCGGAGTCTAGGAATTCCCAAGCCCACCGCCCTTTGTTTCCTGAGTATAATATTCTTAGAAGCATCGCAGGGAATACGGGCGGGTGTTTAATGTTTGCATTTAACTTTTATTGAGCGCTTGCCCTAGAGGGCTAGGCAGTATTCTAAGGGCCGGGGCTTAAAGAACAAAACAGATTCCTGCCTTCTGTAACTTGGGGAGTGCAGCAGAAACTACCAGGCTTGTGTAAAGGCAACGTGGCCTGGAATTTACTGTGCCTGGGTGCAGGCAGAGAGTGCGATTAGACTGTCTGCAGGGAACAAAGAGAAGTGTGCTCCTTTTATAGGGATGGAGAGAAGGCAGAGGACATTAGGCGGGAAGATCCCAATAAACATCTGTGATTAAAGGTATCTAGCAATTTTGCGTCTCAGTGGGCAGAAATTCCTTGTCCTACCTTATCTCCTTTGCCGTGCTTGCATCTTTGATACCGAGGTAGTGTTTCTGCTGGTAAGCAGGCTGGGATCTAGGAGAGTCAGGTCCGGTTGGGGCCTTACACTTTCTTGAAACATATTCTAATGCTTTGTAAAAGGTGATTAGAAGGTTTTGGGGAAAGTAAAGCAGGTTACACTTTTCCATATGAGGCCAAGAGAGATGTGATGGTGCATGCAGTGTAATCCTGGCGCTCTGGGAGACTGAGATGGAAGGATCACAAATTCAAGCCTAGTCTAACAAAAATTTAGTGAAAACCTGTCTAAAGGAAAAAAAAAAAAAAGAGAGAGACTCGATTTGAAGGCCCTGGGAACAAAGAATTGAATGAGTCTGGGAGAGGAGCATTCCAGGTAGAGGAAACACCAACATTAACAGCAAGATGATGCTGTGGCCGGGCACATGGAGATGGGGAGAGAGAATGCAAATTTTGGAAGGTCTGGTATTCATTTTACTAAGAAATGGGGAGCCAGGAGAGAAAATGTCAGAGTGGTGATTGGTAGCAAAATTTAACCTCTCTGAAATCCAGAATCCAGACGTGAAAAAATAACAACTGGGGAAAAAAAAGGAAAAGAATATCACCAGGAATTGGGAGGGAACTGATAGAAAAAATTAGAAGCTACACAGAAGTTAGAAAGATGATATACGGGGCTAGGGATTTAGCTCAGTGGTTCAAGCGCTTGCTTGGTAAGCGCAAGGTCGTGAGTTCGATCTCCGGTACCAAAAAGAAAAAAAAAAAGGATAAATGCAAGATATGTGTAGGAAAATGATTCACCTGGGAAATATAATGTTGAATGAAATAACCCCCCCAAAAAAGAAAGATGATATACAACACAGAAGAAGGAGGAGGAGGAGGAGAAGAAGCAGAAGAAAGAAGCAGAAGAGGAAAGAAGCAGAAGAAGAAAGAAGCAGAAGAAAGAAGAAGAAAGAAGCAGAAGAAGCAGCAGAAGAAGAAGCAGAAGAAGCAGAAGCAGAAGAAGAAGAAGAAGAAACAATTTAGACTTTCTCCCCAGTTCTTGTAGCTTCAAGGGAGGGGAATTGGGCTCCACAAAAGCAAGGTAAGTGAGCAGTTCTGGGAGATCCTGGGAGAAATATCAGGGGAGCCCATGACCTTTGTGAACTGCAAACATTTAGACTAAGATTAATTGGAATAAGTGAGTAAATCAGAATATAACACAAAGGGCACAAAAATTCCAATTACCAAAATAATAGAAGAAAACTTTCCAAATGTTGGGAGGGAATTAAACATTCAGGTAAATGCGGCATGGAGAACGCCCAATTACCAATGTTAAATGTGAACCTCACTTCATAATCAAAATTCTGGAAGTCCAACCGAGGGACAGAGGTTTAAAAGATGTTAGAGAAAAGCAATGAATCAGTTATAAAGATAAGCCCATTAGAATTACAGTAACCATCTCAACACAAATGTTTAAGATCAAGAGAGGCTGGAATGAAGTGTTTCAAGACCTAAAAGATAACAACTTCTAACCCAAACTTCCATATCCTGCAAAATTTTCTTTCAAAATTGATGGAGAAATAAGGTGTTTCCATGACAGAGAGCACCTCAGTCAATGCATGACCACCAACTCAGCACTACAAAAATTCTTAAGGATATCGTAGAAAAAGATGACAAAGCCAACAATGACAAAAAAATCTAGTACACTAAATACACCAGGTAAGATAAGTAGTTAAGCAGAAGGGGAGAGGAATCAGCAACAGGAAAATAATGCAATGACAATGGTAAGTTAGTATCTTTCAGTGATAACTGTGAATCGTCTCAGTTTCCCAATCAAAAGAAACAGATTGGCAGAATGGATCAAGAAAGAAAACCCAAGGGTATACAATATATAAAACACACACTTAATCCAAAAAAGAAATACACTGATTGAAAATAAAAGGATAGAAAACTATATTCCATGCAACAGGAACCTGGAGAAAAGCAGATGACATGATTCTCTATATAGAAGACCCAAACTATTCCACCAAAATACTTAGAATTAATAACCAAATTCAATAGCATAGAGTATACAAAGTCAATACACAAAAATCAATAGACTTCCTGAACATCAATAAACAATTAATTGAGAAAAATTAGGGCAACACAATATTGTTATTGTTTCATAATAATGCAAAAAATTTAAATACATAGGAATTAACCTAAGAAAGTAAGAGCAAGGTGGGGTGTCTCATGCCTGTAATCCCAGCACTGTGGCAGTTGAGGCAGGAGGGTCAGTAAGTTTCAGACCAGTCTGGGCTACATAGTGAAACCCTGTCTCAAAAAACACCCCACCACCACCTCCCAAAAAAACAAAGAAGGTGAAAGACTTCTATAATGAAAACTACAATACTCTGGAAAAAGAGCTTTGGAATCCTCTTCACCACTAGAAAATGGAAAGATGTCATCTCTTCCTGGATAGGCAGAACCAATATAATGAAAATGGCCATACTTTTAAAACTGTTCCAGCTAGGGATTTAGCTCAGCGGCAAAAGTGCCTGCCTTGCAAGGTGTGGTCGTGAGTTCAATCCCCAGTACCAAAAAAAAAAACCAAAAAACAAAATTGTTCCATAGTTCTGCCACAATCCCAATCAAAATACCAATAGCACTCCTCACAGAACTAGAGACAACAATCCTACAATTCATATGGAACCGGAAGAGACCTACAGTAATGAAAGCAATTTGTTGCAACAAGGGCAAGGAAGGGGCACTACAATCCCTGATTTGAAGTTATACTACAAAGCTACCCTGATTCAAAACAAAAAACCAGCATTGTACTTGTGGATCAGTGGTACAGAATAGAGAGTGCAGAAACAACCCCAGGCACACTCTATTATCTTTAACAGAGGCCAAATACTTTTCCTAGAGGAAAAAATAACTGCCCCCCTCCCGCCTTCTTTTTTTTTTTTCTGGCAGTGGAGGGAGTTACAAGAAAAATAACTTCTTGTTCTTCTTCTTCTTTCTTCTTCTTCTTCTTCTTCTTCTTCTTCTTCTTCTTCTTCTTCTTCTTCTTCTTCTTCTTCTTCTTCTTCTTCTTCTTCTTCTTCTTCTCCTTCTTCCTTCTGTACCAGGGATCAAACTCATGACCTCGAACTTGCCAACTTAGCCGACTTGTTAAATCCCCAACTATAAAAATAGCTTCTTTAACAAATAGTTATGGGAAAACTGGCTATGCAAATCCCAAAGACTGAGTCTAGACCCACACATGTGCTAACTGAAATAAAAATGGATCAAAAATATAAATATCAAAACAAGCTGGGTGTGGTGGCTCACACCTGTAATCCCAGCATTTGGGAGGCTGAGGCAGGAGGATCGTTGCAAGTTCGAGACCAGCCTGGGGTACAAAGTGAGTTCAAAGCCAGTCTGAACTGCATAGCGAGACCCTGTCTCAAAAAGACAATAAATAAATAAATATCAAAACAGAAACAATCTGCTGGGAAACAAAATATGTAAAACTCTTGAAATCATAGTTGTAAGTGAGGATATTTTGAACAGAACCCCAGCTACGCAAGACATAACAAGAATCAACAAATAGGATCATAGCAAATTAAAAAGACTTCTGTACAAGACTGGGCATGGTGACGCATGCCTGTAATCCCTGCACTCAGGAGGCTGAGGCACAAGTTTTGCTGCAATTCAAGGCCAGCCTGGGCTACAAAGTGATTTCAGAGGCAGCCTGAACTATACAGTAAGACCCTGTCTCAAAAAACAAAACAAGGGCCAGGGATTTAGCTTGGTGACATAAGTGCCTGCCTGGTGAGCAAGTGGTCTGAGTTTGAACCTCAGTAAAAGAAAAAGAAAGAGAGAAAGAGAGAAAGAAAGAAGAAAGAGAAAGAATGAATGAAAGAAAGAAAGAAAGAAAGAAAGAAAGAAAGAAAGAAAAGAAAAAAAGAAAAGAAAAGAAAAAAGAAAAGAAAGAGCTGGCCGTGGTGGCTCGCACCTGTAATCCTAGCACTCGGGAGGCTGAGGCAGGAGGATGGTTGCAAGTTTGAGACCAGCATGGGCTACAAAGTGAGCTCAAGGCCAGCCTGAACTGCATAGAGAGATCCTGTCTCAAAAAGACCAAAAAAAAAAAAAGAAAGAGAAATTAAAAAAAAAAAACTTCTGTCCTGCAAAAGAAACAAACAACAGAGTAAAGAGACAATCTACAGAATGGGAAAAAATCTTGCCAGCTACTCTTTGGACAGTGGATGAATATATAGAACATACAAAAAATTCAAAAGAATTACACCCCCCAAATAAAAAACCCAATCAAAAATGGGAAACTGAAATGAGCAGACACTTCTCAGGAGAAATCCAACTGACCAATAAATACATAAAGAAATTTTCAACACATCTGCCATTAGAGAACTGCAAATTAAAACAACACTTAGATTCCCCATCATACTCCAGAAAGAATGGCTCTCAAGAAATTGGATAATGAAAGTGCTGGTGAGGCTGTGGGGGAAAAAAAAATCAATCCTTCCTCATTCCTGGTGGGAATGAAAACTAGTACAACCATTATGGAAATCAATATAGAGATTTCTTAAAAAGGTAAAACTAGAAAATCCATTTGACTTAGCTCTCTAAATGGTCTCAATTCCCTAATCAGATACCCTCCTAGGTATCTTCCCAAAAGAGACAAAGACATCATATTACAGAGATGCATGCATACCCATGTTCATAGTAACACAATTCACAATAACTAAATCTTGGAAGCAGCTAATATGTCTATCAACAGATGAATGGATAAAGCAAATGTGGTATTTATGCTCAATGGAGTACTACTGTGCCACAAAGAAGGATAAGCTTGAGTCATTTGTACAAAAAAGGGTGCATCTTGAGACCACAATTTTAAGTGAAATAAATTGACACACAAGCTTAAATATTATAGGATTTCTCATATAAGAAATCCAAAATACAAACAGCAAGCTGGGAGTGGTAGTGCATGGCTGTAGTCCTAGCACTTGAGAGCCTGAAGGCAAAAGGATTGCTGTGAGTTCGAAGTCAGTTTGCACTGCAGAGTGGGATCCTGTCTCAAAAAACCAAAAGCCAAAAAAATATAAATAAAGAGCAAGGGGCTGAGGATTTAGCTCGGCGGCACAAGCGCCTGCCTTGCAAGCATGCAGTCATGAGTTTGATCCCCGATACAAATAAATAAATAGCAAAATAAAAAATAACTAATAGGAAAAAAGGAAAGCTGGTGAGAGAGAAGATGGTGGGAAAATGCAGCCAGGAAGGAAGGGAAGGCAAGGGGGAAGGGAACATAAAAGAATTAAAATATGAGCCAGGCATAGTGGCTTACATCTGTAATCCCTGTACTTGGGAGGCTGAGGCAGGAGGATTATTTGGGGTTCAAGACCAGCCTGGGCTACACAGTGAGCTCAAGGCCAGCCTGAACTGCGTAGTGAGACCCTGTCTCAAAAAGACAGGAAAAAAAAAAAAAGGTGAGGTGAGGGTGTAGCTTAGTGGTAGAGCACTTGCCTAGCATGCACAAGACCCTGGATTTCACCCCCAGTACTAAAATAAAATAAAGTAAAAATAACAAAATAAAATAAAGTAAAAATGATTCCTCTGGTGGCTGTGTTAAGAGAGAAGAGAAAGGTATTTCAGGTAGAGAGGCCAAGAACCCTGTTGGAAGGTCCACCGCAATAGCTCAAAGCGGTGAGATTAAGGTAGTTAGGGCAGGGAAGTCGGTGGCTAAACGGTCAGATTCTGTGTGGATTGTGTGTGTGTGTGTGTGTGTTTTTGAGACAGTGTCTCATGCAGTTCAGACTGGCCTTGGTCTCACTTTGTAGCCCAGACTGGTCTCAAACTTGCAACAATCTTCCTGCTCAGCCTCCTCAAGTGCTGGGATTATAGAAGTGCGCCATCACGCCCGGCTTTCTGTGTGGATTTTAAAGGAATCCTATAGGATTTTCCAAAAATTAGAAATAAAGTAATGTAATAAAGAGGAATTAAGAACTGCTGCCATTGTGAGCTAGCTGGGCAGATGGTTTGTGCCTGCAATCCCAGCTACTCATAAGGCTGAGGCAGGAGCGTCTTGAGTTCTGGACCACACAGGAATTCTGTCTCAAACAAACAAACAAATAAACAAAAATCACTGTAAGATTTTTGGCCCAAGAAACTGAAAGGGGCAGTTCCTGTCAGTTTAAGTATAAAAGGCTGAGGGTGTAGCAGATTTGAGGGCCCAGAAGAATAAATACTTACAAGAAGAATCTTTCAGCCAGAGAAACACAGATGTGACCAGAGCACATAGCAGAGTTTGTTAATTTAGTTCAAAGTCAAAAGGTGTTCTCTCACCCTGTGAGGGTGCTTTAACCAAGGGCAGGGGCACATCTGACTCAGGACATTTTTTCAGTCTGAACCAAGCAAGGCATGGTGGCCTGTGCCTGTAGTCCCAGCTACTCAGGAAGAGAGCCCATAAGTTCAAGACCAGCTGGGGCAACATAGGGAAAACCTCTCTCAAATAACAGCAAAAAAAAGAAAAAAACAAAAAACACAACCAAAACACAAACACAACCAAAACCAAACAAATCATATATATATATATATATTTGGTGGTGGTGGTGATGCTGCTGCTGGGGATTGATCTACACCACTGAGCCACATCCCCATCCCAAATCCCCTGAATATTTTTTTTTCTGTCGTTTTGAGACAGGGTCTCACTATATAGTTCAGCCTGGCTTTGAGCTCACTTTGTAGCTGGTCTTGAATTTGCAACAATCCTCCTGCCTCAGCCTCCCGAGTTCTGGGATTACAGGCGTGCACCACCGTGCCCAGATAATCCCCTGAATTTTAACAGCATGTTAGGGGCGTGAGGGGCTGGGAGCTGAGTCTACCACGGTGTGCTGTGGTCAGGACAGCAATGCAGACTAAGGGGGAGTGGGGCGTGGTGGTCATCCATAATCCCAGCACTCTGGGAAGCTGAGGGAGGATGGCTGGAAATTTAGTCCTAGCCAAGAAAATTTATCAATTTAGTGAAACCCTTCTCAAGATTTAAAAAATTAAGAAAAGTTTAGGGAGTGGCTCAGTGTGAATTTCCAGTAAAACACACACACACACACACATATGCACACACACACACGCGCACACACACACACACACACACACACACACTGAGGGTGTCAAGGAGAGAGGGGCAGCTACTCCCTAGCAAGTAGCTTACTGTACAGAACAACTATTTTCCTCAACTTGGAAATCAGCTGTCAAGTAACGGGACCAGAGAAAACTGTCCTAACTATCCTGGATGCTTTCATCCTTTTAGTTACTTTTCAATCACTTATTGAGACTAGGTCTCGCTATGTTCTCCAGACTGGCTTTGAACTTGTGATCCTCTTGCTTTGGCCTCCTGAGTGCTGAGATTATAGATGTGTGCCATCATGCTTAGCTCACATTTTTATTTGAAGAAATGACAATGACATTAACAAGAGTAACTCTGTACTACTTCTTTGGTCTTCTGTACTTTTAGGAAGTGCGTGTTTTACTTTTTCTTTCCTGTTGCTTTTTTTCTCAGTACCAAGGATCAAACTCAGGGCCTCATATATGTGGTTAAATGTAGTTTGTAAGTCACTTTTGATTTTGTGGCTGGAGGATCAAATCCAGGACCTTTGCACCAAGCTACATCCCCAGCCCTCCCACTCCCTTTTTTTGAGACAGAACCTCACTAAATTGCCCAGGCTGGGCTCATATTCATGATCCTCTTGCCTCAGCCTTCCAGAGTGCTGGGATTACAAGTGTGCACCACCATTCCAGGCTGATAATCGGCATCTTTGAAGTTTGAATGCCGTACACTCTGTCTGGTAGATATGGTGAGCTACTCAAACCAGCCACCTCACTGGAAGCAGTAAGCCTGCAGAGAACCAGAGGACCAGAAAGGAGAAGCCTGAGAAGTCCAAGTGAGCTGGAGCCAGAGATGTAACAGAGTGAAATTTCCAGTCCCAGTGCTGAGAAAGGATCATCTGAAGATGGAACTGCAGACCACCCAACAAAGCCTACAAAGGTCTCCAAGTTTGGATTCACCATAGATAGACAGATAGCAAAGAAAGCATCAGCTATGTCCGTCAAACTTGGATCAAGTAAGCCTAAAGGAACTGTTCCAACTCTTGCTCCAAAAACCCTTTCCATAGCAGCAGCTTTTAACGAAGATGAAGATAGTCAAATAGGGGAAATGCTTCCAGAAGCAAAGATGAGTATGAAGAATATTGGAAGGGATACACCAACATCAGCCGGGCCAAACTCTTTTAATAAAGAAGAGCATGGGGAAGTAGGGCATGGTGGCGCACTCCTGTAATCCCAGCACTCAGAGGCTGAGGCAGGAGGATCGTTGCAAGTTTGACACCAGCCTAGGTTATAAAATGAATCCAAGGCTGGCGTGAGCTGTCTTGTGTCAAAAAAAAAAAAAAAGATTATCTTTGGGAAAAAGCTGGGCATAGTGGTGCACACAGTGAGACCCCATCTCAAAAAGACAAAAAAAAGATCTTTGGGGCCAGTTTTTCTTTTCTTTCTTCTTTTTTTCCTTCTTAACATTGAGTGGTACATTAATAAGTGAGAGTTTGAAATTAGAGGTAATTTATTTTTTATATACAGATTTCAAGACATTTTGCTAATTTTGTAGTTTCATGTCCAAATGTTACAGATAATACAGAAATTAGAAATTGTACCCATTTAAGAATTGCACCAGGGGTATAGCTCAGTAGTACAGCATCTGCCTGGCAAGAACAAGGTTCTGAATTTGATGCCTGGTACCAAAAAAGAAAAAAGAAAAAAATTGCATTTTTTTTTTAGACAACTAGTAGCACATGAAGAGGGAAGCAAAAAGTTATTGTTTATTTAAAACTGCAAGCAGTTTCTCCTAAATTAACTCCCTTGTTAGCTAAACTGTCTGGCTCCCAGGAGCGGCCTCACGGAGAAAAGGGGAAGTATGGTATTGAAAAAAATGTTGCTGGACTATTGACTGAAAGTAAATTTAGATAAAATTAAGAGTTTTTTTCCTTGTGGGCATTTGCTTTATTTTAAGTCATCATATATTAGGTATTGCTTTGCTATCAATGGATGCAGATGCTTAGCTTTTACAAAAAATAATTTCAAAAACTATTTATGTGAAGTACTAAGTATTTAAAATAGCCTGTTTCACCTCAACAGTGTTGTCTACCTTCATTAGTCTTTAAAGAACAGATGTTTGCTACCAAAGTAAATCCGTATTTCGAATGTGCTTCTCTTGGTTTTTGTTTATTAGTTAGTTGCCATAAGCATTTCCACCAGAACTTGAGGCAAATCATAAGGAATCTGTTTCTTTTAAAATACAGATCACCACTAAAAATTTAAATACACATAGTGCTTAAGTATTTGGTTGGGTTTTTTTAAAAGTACAGTAAAAATTTTTTAAAAAGAAGTCTGCAGGGGCCGGGGGTTCAGCTCAGTGGCATAAGTACCTGCTTGGCAAACTCGAGGTCATGAGTTCGATCCCCGGCACCAAAAAAAAAAAAAAAAAAAGTCTGCAGGGTAGAGTCTCTGTGTAGCAATGAAGCAGCTGAAAGTTTTGGGGTAAATTTTGGAGGTGCTGCCCAAGGGGAGCAGTGCTTCTGAAAAGATGGGGGAGAAAGGGCAGTGCTGGGAAGTGATGGTGCTGCCAAGAGGGTTCAGGGTTCTGAAAGTGGAAGCTTCACAATGAAGATCCCACATGGTCTCAGCAAATCACAGAAAAATCACGGATGTGTGAAAGACTGAGGTCTGGAATGAGATTCAGTGATGTGGCTTTATGGTGTGGGAAAGATAAAGGCAGGCAAGGTCCAAGGTGGGACCATTTTAAGAGGCAACTTTTGCCTTTCCTCTAAATAGAATGAATAAACCTATGTCTACAGACCCTCTAGCTAAGGTGAAATTTAGATATCATGTTACTATGGTTGAAGGAGAACATAAAATCATATGAAAAATTGAAATATATTATAGATATGAATATAGATATAGACATATAGAGATGATATAGATATAGGCTGGGGATGCGGCTCCTTGTAGAGTCCCTGCCTGGCGTGTGTGCTCTGAGTTTGAACCCCAGTGCTGAAAAAGAGAGAGAAAGAGAAGCAAAAATTAAAATTCACACACATGCGGATGCACACACACGTGCACTTCCTAAAAGTTCTGAAGACCAAAGAAGTAGAAAGGAAGTTACCAGGCTAAAGTTGGGAGAAAGTGTGAGCCTAGAGAAAGCCGTAAGCACTGAGACTGTCATTTGCTGGAAACCATTTGCCAGGCCAGGTGACAGAGCAGGCTTCACAGAATGGAGGCCCAGCTAGCCTGCCCTGTTATTAAGAGACAATGCCCCTGATCAAGGCTGGGACCCCAAAGCAGTGACAGGGAGTGACCTGGCCTAGGCTCCTTGCCATCCCTGGGACCCCAGTGCTTCTCAGTGCTAAGCAGAGCAAATGGCAGAGTTGTAATGGCAAAGCGACACTGGGGTGGATGTGTAATTCTAACATCACTTGAGTGGTCAAAAACAATCCTTATTTCCCACCCAATATTGGGAATTGAACACAGGACCTTTGGACTAAGTTATATTCTTAGCTTTTTTTTTTGAGATAGTATCAGGGTTTTCGCCTAGCCCCAATCTCCTGCACACTTGAACGAGTGGACAGTGAACAGCTTAAATAAAAGAGATAAGTGATATGATTGTAGGGCTTCAGGAAGGTCAAAACCCATTGAAGGATTTCATGATTCCCTGGGGTTGAGGCAAAAGACTTCTCCTGTATTTATTTGGTTTTCAAACAAAGGAAAGGGATACTGAGGCAAGCTCAGAAACAGGAGTCAGTTCAAACACTTTTCCAAGTAGTAAATTTTGCCAATTAAGAGAACTGTCTTATCTCTAAGATAAATTTGGCAGCTTTATTATTCTGGAATAGGCTGTGTCAGCAGCCCAGGTCCTTGACTTCCTAGGTTGTGATGTCTTAACTTCAGAGCACCATGCATATACTCTTTTTCAACACAGCTAGAAATCTCTGTATTCAGCAACTTAACCCTATATTGCCTGGTCTCCAAAGAGACAGAGTCTCACTGTGTAGCTCAGACTGGCCTTAAACTCACAATGATCCTCCTGCCTCAGCCTTCCAAGTGTTGGGGTTATATGTGTGCACCACTACACCAACTGTATCTTTTTATCATAATAATGAATATGTGGACATTGAAATTAAAAACACAGTGCCGGCTGGGGATTTAGCTCAGTGGCATAAGCGCCTGCCTGGCAAGCACAAGGTCCTGAGTTCAATCCCCGGTACCAAAAAAAAAAAGCTTTAACAAACAAGCCGTTAGCTTATTTCAAGAGAGAAAATGAATAATTAGTCTAAGGCCTTTGTTTTAAATCAGTTTAAGCTATATTATATTTAAAAAATCACACTAGATCTTTTTTGTTATCCCTCTGAAACTTTTGGACCCATTCTTAATTCACATTCTAGAAAACACACACACACACACACACACACACACACACACACACACACACACACATATATATATATATATATATATATATATATATATATATATTTTTTTTTTTTGTACCGGAGACTGAACTCATGACCTAGTGCTTGGCAGGCCAGTTACTTATGCCACTGAGCTAAATCCCCAGCCCTTAGAATACTTATATTAGCAGGATCTTCACATAGCACCAGTTAAATGAGTATGGGGTGAGCACAGTAATACTTGCTGGTATGCATATAAAATGCATCAAAAAATCGCTGTATGTAACAAGATCGCCCATCTCCACCCCCTCTGCTGAAAACTGTACAACCTCTTACAGATGCTAGTGTTCCAGGTCTTAGTGTAACTGGATATTGTATCGAACTGCTGGGTCCCTTTCAATCCTTTTTCTCATTAACCGGTTCAGTTGTTTGCTGTTGTAGGAGACAGTTTTCTGTCTGCATCTCAATGTGTAGCTCATTTCCCACTGAAACATTAGCGATATATTTCCAGTAAGTCTGATTGTTTTCTCATATGTGTTAGAAATGTTTTTAAAGTTTTCCTTTGACTTTTTGATGACTGACTTTCCTTGCAAGTATTTATGTCAGTACTACCAACAGTCTGAAGTCCCAGCTGGAGCTGCTGTTTATTTCTCACACACCAGGAGTCCTTCAGTTTTCATAGTTACAGGAAGGGCAGTAGCTGAAGGCGCACTGACGACCACTATGTGGTTCACTGTCTTATTTCCCTCTGTTGGTTTTTCTTCTACCAGCTGCAAAGTTTTGGCATCATGTTCCTGTCTTTTTGCCAGTGCTTCTACTTTAACCTCTGGCCCTTTTATGACAGCACTGATAACTTGAGGAGTCTGGCCTGACGCCTGCTAGGCAGGCACGGAGAGTCTCGTGACAAGTGTACATGGGCGATGGAAACGGGAGTAAGTGCTCATGGCCAGGGGGTGCCCACAGTGTTAGCGCTTCCTTCCAGGCTGGACTTTGCAGTTGACATTGCGCTAGCTGTGTGGCTGGGATGGTGAGGATTTTGGCAGCTGCATAGTGAATTTGTCTCCACTCTGGCAGACGCTGGCATCACACTAGGGACTGTCTGAATGACCACCTTTGGAGAGGTTGCTGTTGTTGAACTAGTGCTGCTGGTTCTTCATGGTGATCTGCATTCACTGATTGAATTGCCGCAGTTGAAATCTTCTGATCCAAAGACGTCATTACCACAGCTACTTGCATTGCCACATGAACTGTCCTTTGAGCGGCGGCAGCTACCGCTGCCACTTCAGACACCGTGGGAGGAGGAGACCTGGACAAAGCATCCTGACCAGGGCACATGATACTCACAGCTCTGGCCACACTTTTAACTGTCTGGAACAGCTGATAGGAGATGAGGTTTTTCTACCATGCAAAGGAAGTCAGGAAACTTCCTCCAGACAGCCACACTCATTCTAAAGACTTCTCATCAGTGGCTGCTGCTAACTCTTTATTAAAGCTCTCCCTTTTGTCATCATAGATGACCACTGTGTTTTTGGGCATATCTTTGAACTGGTACTGCACTTCCTATTCTGTGTGCAACATGCCGGAAACTCAGTCCCATAGACTGGGGTGATTTTAGAATTCATTCTCATCGTGCAGCAATCATTGTCTCTCCTTTTCTGATATTCAGAGTTGTTTTTTTTTTTTGTCTTTTTTTGAGGCAGGGTCTCGCTATGCAGTTCAGGCTGGCCTTGAGCTCACTTTGTAGCCCAGGCTGGTCTCAAACTCACAACGATCCTCCTGCCTCAGCCTCCCGAGTACTGGGATTACAGGCGTGAGCCACCATGCCCAATTTATTCAGAGTTTTCAAACCTCTTTTTCTCTCTCTTTCTGTCTGTCTGTTGTTTCAAGTAGACAGATAAGTTAGGTCCTAATTACTCCAAGTGGAAGATTTTTTTTTCTTTTCTTTTGGTACTGGGGATCGAACTCACAACCTCACGCTTGCCAGGCAGGCGTTTACACCGCTGAGCTAAATCCCCAGTCCACCCCGGGAAGTTAAGTCAATGCTTTTGCTTAAAAAAAAAAAATCATTGTAAAATAGGGCTGGGAATGTAGCTCAGTGGCACTTGCCTAGCATGTACAACACTATGGATTTAATCCTCAGTACTAAAAAAAAAATTAATAAAATCTATCAGCCCTTTTCAAGTGCATAATTCAATCACATTATATCTATTTATTCTGTGCGACCATCATCATTATCCATTTCAAAATTTGTTACCATCTCACATGGAAACTCCATACCCATTAAAACATAACTCCGTATAGCACTCCCTGCCATCTTTTAGTGATCTGTATACTAATTTCTCTCTCTATGAATTTGTTTATTCTAGGACCCTCATTTAAATGCAATTACTCTATGTTTGTTCTTTTTGTCTGACTTACCTTACTTGGTATAATGTTTTCAAGGTTCATCCAAGTTGTATCAGAATTTCATTCCTTTCCAGAGCTGAAAATATTCCACTGCATTTGTATCCACCATATATAATTTCAATATAATTTTGTTTATTATATTTGTGATGGACATTTGTTTCCTCCTTTTGGCTGTGGCGAATGTGGTGCTGTAAACATAGCAGTACAAGTCAGCTATGACCTTTTAAGTTCATTGCCCTTTTTACCAAAAGACCTATGTGGTGGGCTCTCAGGCTTTTTCAGTCTGATTCCCCTCTTCTTCTTGCCACACCCTTCCTTCATTAAGAATAGAAGAGATTCATGGGACTATAGGATTTGCCCCAATTGTGCTACATGACTCTTTTGCCCCATTAGGGCCATTTCATCCCAAAGGGGCAGAGCTGAAGACAGTGAGACAGAAATGCTAGTTGTACCTTGTTTCCAGCCACATGGAAATGCCACTTCCAGGGAATAATGCAGACACAAGGAAAGCATAAAGATAGTTGAGGAGAGAATGGTCAGGGTCTATTTAAAGACATGATTTCAGTTGCCTGTAAGCCCAGGAGTACTTTTTCCCTTCTTTTGATTATGTATTTATTTTTGGTACTGGGAATTGAACTCAGGACCTTATGCTTGCTAGGTAGGTGTGGTACCCCTGAGCTAAATCCCTGGTCTATTTTTTCTTTATTTATTTATTAACTATTTTCTCTTTTTGAGACAGAGTTTCACTATATAGTTCAGGCTGGTCTTGAACTCTCTTTGTAGTCAGGCTGGTCTCAGATTTGCAGTGATCCTCCTAAGTGCTGGGATTACAGGCCTGAGCCACCACACCTGGCCTTCTTTTGATTTACACATTTCCATATCCTTCTAAACCCATCTTTTCTTACCTAAACTAGTACTTTTTGGGTTTATGTTCTTTGCAACTAAAACAGCCCTGACTACTACACTTCATTTCAGACTTCTTCCTGTTCAGCAGAGAGTAAAATAATATGTCTTAGTTTAGATTCTTCCAGGACCTGACTCTAGGCCAAGGATTAAAATCCAAGTGATTCCTTGAAGAAGTCTTCCTGGGCAAAGGCCAGTGAGGAAGTGACATAGGTAAGATAAGCAAATGTGCAAATCTGGCAGGAGCTCTGGGATATAAATGACACTTTAGAATCTTTCCTACTTCAAGACACAAAAGTGGCCCTTTTGCTTACAGAACAGTTATTGGCTATAGGTCCCCCTAGGGGGTCGCTGGCTCCATAGTCCAGCAGCAAGCATCTAAAAGTTGTGTCAGCCATAGCAGAGCATAAAGAATCTGAGCTCCCTGTGCCAGTAAAGTGATCTGAGGATCAGTGTGGAGCATGGTGTTCTATACATTCAGGAAGGATTTGGGGTTCCTTCCATGATAACTTGGCTCCCTGACCCTACTGCACAGTTGGACAGGCCACACTAACATTCCTGGGCTGATGCACGGGTTACCTGTGTGATCCTGTCTTCAAAACTAGAGTGTTGCTGGGAGCTGTAGCTCAGTGGTGAGTTATCAGGGACCTGGCCAAGATTCCCGACTGCCTGTATGAAGGGTATGGTGAAGGGATGAAATAAGAAACAAATTTAGTAATGCATGACAGGGGGCTAAGAGGCCAATACCGCAAGCTGGGCAGAGACCAAGATACTCCAAACCAGCCACTGTTATTAGGTGTATACAATGTAGGAGGGCTAGCGGAAGATTCAAACTCTGCAGAAGATTCAGTGGTCCATGACTCAGCAGGCAATGGATAACCCTGGGATGACTCAAGAGGGCAGAGATGATTTTATGCTAAGAAAAATCTTGCCTTGAAGTGTTCTTTTCAACCTTTGTAGTCTTAGTTTAGTCTTATTGGGTAGGAGAGGATGGTCCATCCCGAAAGAGTTAATAGGAAGGTCCAGGGGTATCGCTCAACAGCCATGGTGCCTGCTTGATAAGCACAAGGTTCTGAGTTCAATTCCTGGTACAAAAAAAAAAGTTAATGGGAAGTCTCAAAAGGGTATCATAATCCCAAGCCTCCATTTATCCCTTAGGGAAGTATGCAAAGTTAGCTATTGTGAATTTGTGGTCCCCAGCAGTGAGTGCTTGCCTAGCATGTGCAAAGTCCTGGGTTCCATTGCCAGCCCTAATTTAAAAATAAACAAATAAAATACTAAATATATGTATATACATTTTTGTCTCCTATTTTTTAACAATGCTTTCCAATAGTCTCTGCAAGGTATCCTGTCTATTAAATGTGTACTGAATAAACAGAAAAAGACCTTTTTATCTCTACAAGAGAGGCCTCGAGGATAATAATGGTCAGCCAGGCAACATTATAATATCCATACTAGCTAACTAACCCTAGCTTTATTGAGCACTTACTATATGCCAGAAAGTACTCTAAGTGTTTACCTTCATCATATTAAATCCACAGCTATGCCAGGGAGATATCATTGTTTCCATTTTATGGGAAGAACTCTAAGCTAGTATAATGGGGGAGCTGGGATTTAAATCTCCAAGCAATTTGACTCCAGAGCCTGAGCTTTTAACTTCCCTTCTAAAAGATGTAATTTTATTACGTGTTAAGTAAACAAAGGTCCATAAGATGAAGTATTAATAAGACAAGGAAAAACATGAGAAACTATTTTATTAGAGATATGCTACTACATTTTTGGAACAAGTAATCAAAATATAAATAAGGACATAGAATGTATGAACTTGTAAATTTTTTGTTTTGAAAACACAGAGTATAACTGCTTTTCAAACTTAATGGACAGTGACAAAAATCAATAAATATTGAACTACAGAGTATATTTTGGCAAATTTTGAAAAATAGAAATTTTACAATTTATTGTCCCACCAAAATGTAATACAACTAATGATAATATGAAACATGTCACTTAGAAATTTTAAAACATAAATAGCATCTCATCATTAGAACAAGAAACCAAGAATATAAATGGATTATTTAGAAAATAATTTTAAAAAGTAGGTATACTCTAAGCTATGTGCAGGGAGGGGTAAGGGATTTAGCTCAGAAGCTCAAGCACTTGCCTGGTAAGCATGAGGTTGTGAGTTCAGTCCCCATAAAAAACAAAACAAAACTTCACTTAAACAAAGAGCATTAAGGGCTTTCAGCATCAAAAAGAGAAAAATTAATGAATGAATTGAGCATGCAAATTGATATTTTGGAAAATACTGTAACAACAGCCCCCCCAAAATAGAAAAAAGATGAATATTTGAAATAGAAAATGGGAAAAAAAATAAATAACTAAAAGGAGATGGGACATGCTTTCTGCCTGTGAATACAGAGGTACTCAGCAGCACCCATGTGAATTTGGGTCTCTAAGAGGTATCTTCAATATGCCCCACATTAAGTGGTACAACACCTGCTACTCTACAACTAAGTCTTTCCACTTAGGCTACCTTACTTTTTTTTTTTTTTAGAAAGGCTCTAGCTATACTGTTCAGGCTTTCCTTGAACTCACTATGTAGCTCTGACTGACCTCAAACTCACAGTGATACTCCTGCCTCAGCCTCCCAAGTGCTGGGATTACAGGCGTGAGCCACCACGTCAGGGTAGCTCCCTTACGACTATACTTGACAGGACAAGGACCATATCTCTAGTCTCATTACTGAAAGCCTGATATGTGTTGGGCCCTTAATAAATGTTTGCTTAAAAAAAAATGTTTGCTGAACAGAAAGAATGGATGGGCTCAAGACTGATCTTGAATTCACGTGGTTCCCAGAGTTGCTCCTGTTTCCTCTGCCTGGTCACAGGCCCAGAGCCAGTATAATGAGACAATAAGAAACAAACTATAGATATCTGCCTAAAGGAATTTTATGCAGCCAACAATAATTGTTCTGACAATATCAATAAAATATGAAGGTGTGGGGTTTGCTTTTATTTATCAGCTCTTACCCACTGAATAATCAAATGTTTCTTTTATGAAATTGATTCCCAAGGCTCAGTTTAGACACCACCTTCTCTAGAGACCATCCCTGATTTCTCCAACCAGCAACCATCTTAAGTTTCTTGGGCTTCCACAGCATCTATCCTTGATCTTGTTCTCTTGAAATTTCTGCCAGTGAATTGTCAGCACCTCTAGGCAGCTTTCCTGTGCGATACCACCCCTGATCAGAAGATGCACTGGGCTGTTGATCCAGTCTTGAACTCATCTCCCTGGTACTCAGGGGTAGAGAGTGAGGCAGAGACATCATGCAGGTTTCAAAGGTTGGTTGTTTGAATGACCATGTTGAACTCAAAGCAGCTCAGGACAAGGCTCAAAGCTGTCAAGTAGACTGCCATAAAGTGCAGAGACCAGCCTGTGTACACTCAGACCTACACTGCACCTGGTTAAGAAATGGAGCAAAATGAGACTGAGGGAGGGAAGATTTCTGACATATTCCTAGGACTGAAAGATGCAGTTAAGACAGGTGTATGGGTTTTTTTTTTTTTTTTGTCTTTTTGAGACAAGTTCTCACTATGCAGTTCAGGCTGACCTTGGCTCACTTTGAAGCCCAGGCTGGTCTCAGACTTGCAATGGCCTTAGCCTTAGCTGGGATTACAGGAGTGTGCCACCACACCCGGCTCTGAGACAGGTGTTTGGATCATTCTTTTGAATTCAAGGCCAGCCTGAACTGCCCTGATGAACATGGAGAGAATCCACTGGGAAGTCCTCAGTAGCAAAATACAAGCAAAGACGTGAGAGAGAACCATAGCATTAGCCCTTCATATTGTCTTTACTTGGCTGTCAGAACAATTGTTCTATAACTCAGATTACACACGGTCACACTTTTTTGTTTAGAGCTCGTCAATAGTTTCCCACAGCACTCAGGATTCTCAGCTTCATGTGACCTGACCTCCACTGACCTCTCCTGCCACACACCACCTCTACATACCTCCCAAGCAGTGAAGTATTAATCTGACCCCCCTTTTACTCCTCACTTCAATGTCTACAGTGCATTCTTACACAAGCAGGGTAGGTTTATATGCAAATGAATTTTGTCACTTCAGTGAAGTTAGGATGAAACCAGGCTTTCAGCTGGGCACGGTAACACACACCTATAATCTCAGCATTTGGGAGGCTGAAGCAGGAAGATTGCTGTGAGCTCAAGACCAGCCTGGGCTACATAGTGAATTCAAGGCTAGCCTGAAATGCATAGCAAGACCCTGTCTCAAAAAACAAAACAAACAACAACAAACCAAACTAAACCAAAACAAAACAAATCAGTGAACCAAAGATCTTGATGAGACCAAAGGACTCTATTGCTTCTCAGCCTTTTGGCTAAGATCAAGTGTGGAGACCAAAGGACTCTAAGGCTATCATATTTTGTGCCACAGGGCATTGGCCAAACTAGAAATAATGTTATTCAAGATGTTATCTGCTTTGGGGGCCAGGGATATAGTTCGTTGGCATAAGCACCTGCAAGCACAAAGTTGTGTTTGAACCCTGGTATCAGAAAAAAAAGGAAGTTACCTGCTTTTACTGACATTCCTTTCAAACCAGGCTTCTAGTTTTTCCATTAGTCATCTGGAACAATTTGGGGATTTTTTTTTTTTTTTTTTTGCAGTACTGGGGATCCAACTCATGACCTCGCACTTGCCAGGCAGGCGCTTATGCCACTGAGTTAAATCCCTGGCCCCAATTTGGGGATATTAAGGTTAATAAATAAGGTTAATAATTATAGAGCTGAGCATGGTGGCATACCCCTATAATGTCAACCATTTGGGAGGCTGAGGCAGGAGGATCTTGGCTTCAAGACCAGTTTGGGCAATTTAGTAAAATGCTGTCTAAAAATAAAAATGTTTTTTAAAGGGCTAGGAATGTACTTTAGTTGTAGAGCACTTGCCTAGCATGTGTGAGGCCCTGGAATCAACAATCCTCAATAACACATACAGTGTAGAAATTCAAGAGTTTAGCTGTGTGTGGTGGTGCACACCTGTAATCCCAGCACTCAGGAGGCTGAGGCAGGAGGATCATTGCAAGTTTGAGACCAGCCTGGGTTACAAAGTGAGCTCAAGGCCAGCCTGAACTGCATAGCGAGACCCTGCCTCAAAAAAAAAAAAAAAAAAAATCCAAGCATTCCTTCCAATAACAAAAATAAAGAAGTGAGCTGTGCATCCTGGCACACACTTGCAATCTTAGCTACTCTGGAGGCTGAGGCAGGAAGATAGAAAACTCAAGGCCATAATGGGCCTTGATGGTGTCTCAAAATAAAAATAAATAAAGGACTGGAGCTGTAATTCACTTGCCCTGCATGTGTAAGATCCAGGGCTCAATGCCTAGTGCTGTGGGCAGTAAATGTCTATATTTTTTCCTGTATGTATATGGAAAAGAATGTCAAACGTTGACTGATAAATGTGGAGGGAGTCCTAGAGCTGAAGAGTTGGCATTTTGTAACCACCCTGAAAATTCATTCAGTCAAGAATCATCAGTAGATATTAACTCTATTTAAACTCTGACATGGAATGGAATATCTTTGTGGTCATAAAGTGTCTCCCCATAGATTGCTTACTATTAGTAACTATGAATTGGAGAAATCTGACCATATCTTGACAGTGTAATCTAAATTCACCAAAGATGAATAGATGGACACTGTGGCTCCAGTGGGTACACAAGACGAACACAATATCACTTATGCAATCTTTCAGCAATGAATGCATCTCACTCATATATAATAATGAAAAACAGCAGACAATGCAAAAGAAGAAACAATCTATTAAAATAAAGAAGACTGAATTCTTTGAAAATTTCAACATCGTAAAAGACAAAGAAAGGCTAACTACTCCAGAATAAAAGGCTCTAAAGAGAAATAACAACATAATACAACACATCATTCCCCGACCAGATCCTGTACTAAAGGGAAAAAATGTTACATAAAGGCTACTTGACACAGAGAGACAGAGACAAGTGACTAAAAATATGGGTGAATTAGCTGGGATATTGTGTCAATATTAAATGTAGTGAAGTGGGTAATCGTATTAGGGTAGCAAACATGCACTGTACTTAGGGATAAAGGACTATGATATATTTAACTCACTCTCAACAGTTCAGAATCAAAGTCATATATCTATGTTTAAGATGAAGCGAAAGTGACAAATGGCGTAAAATGTTAACAGTAGGTGAGTTTTGGACAAAGGATATACGGATGTCTTTTGTAGTATTCTCTCTGACTCCAGTGCTTACAATGAATTCTGACCAGTAGTCGAGTGGGTTTATACACACACTGAATCATGTCATTCCATTGAAGTGAGACAAAAATCAGGTTTCTAGTTACTCTCTTATAATTACTGTCTATAACTTTGAAATTATTTCCAAATAAAAAGTTAAACCGAACAATCCAAGTTCCTTACCATGGCCCACAAGACCTCTGCCCCTGCCCTCATCCAATCCTAACACCATCAGCTCCAGTTCCACAGATCTTATTTCAGTTTTCCCAGCATATCAAGCTCTTTCCTGCATCTGGGTATGTTCCCACTGTTGCCTTTACATTGAAGTCTCCCCTACTCAAGTTTCAGGGATACAGCATTTTCATTTTCTCAAAAAAGTCTCCCCCCCCCCGCATTCCAGTTAGATCTATCGTCTTCTCTCATAGCACCCGTCCTGAACTTTTCCATCACAACCCTCATCAGTTTTGTAGTTCAGGAGGACCGCTTAATGTCTGTCTTCTCCAGTGGCCTGGAGCTTCCTGAAGCTGGGGCTCCTGTCTTTTCCTCATGGTTGCATCTTCCACTCCAGCTGCTAGGTCTGGCTCATTGTTGGGCACTCAGTAGACAGCTGAGGACATAATCTCCATTCTCCAAGTTCTCCTCTAAATTGTTGGCAGCTCTCAGAGAACATACCCAGCAGTCTACTAGCCCCAACAACTTATTCAAGAGGCTTCTTCTGACAGGTGTAGTGGTGCACACCTGATATCCCACCACTTATGAGGCTGAGGCAAAAGGATCACTCTGAGTACAAAGCCAGCCTGGACCACATAGTGAGTCCAAAGTCAGCCTGAACTACATAGTGAGAAACTGATTCAAAAAGAAAGAAGGAAAAGAAAAGAAAGAAAAGTCTTCTTCACTGAAGACTTACTAGATGTCTCCCCTCCCCCCTGTATTTGAAATTAAGAGGCCATGGTGAAAGCGGGGTGGGGTGGGGGACCTCAGGAGACTCATGTAAAAGGAAAGATGTGCATCAGAGGGAACCTGGAACTTCAGAGAGGACATGTCAAGGAGGCAGTTGCTTGATCAGGCTGATGCTCAGAGGGGCATTCTGGATTAGAAGACGAGGTGACTAGGAATGGAGGCATTGGTATAAAGATTCCTCAACTGTGTAAAAGTCCAGGGATTGGGTGCAAAAGACTCAGACTTAAGGACTAAGCAGAGAAACACAGCAAGAAAGTTTTCAGAGAAGAGCAATCAGGAGAGAGAATTGTTACCAAAGGCAAAACAGGAGGGCAATTAGGCATCAAAACCTTATAAATTTGGATTTTCTTCATTGTTCCAGGTCAGCAATCTGACACCTGGTGGGCTAAGACAGTTCAGTGCTGGTGAAAGACTTCGACTCTGAATCCTGACTCCAAGACATTGAAGGTGGGTGACTGTGAGCACTGGACAAAACTTTTCCAGACTCCAAACCTCATCTAAAATAATGCAGTAGTGCTAATATGTACTTTATGGGGCTGCTGTAGGATTGCATCAGACCATCTTTGGATTACATGAGATCATTCTGAACCATGCTTGGTCTAAATTCCAGGAAAAGAAGGGGATCACATATGCACCTACAGCAGGGAGAGGATGCACTGTTTCCAGCTAATAGGCAAGTTGCCTAAATCCAGACTTTCACCAATAAGTTCCAGTAAGAGTTAGAAAGTCCAGGCTGGGGATTTAGCTCAGTGGATTAAGCGCCCGCCTGGCAAGTCCTATATTATGAGTTCGATCCCCGGAACCCAAAAAAAGAAAAAACAAACAAACAAAAAAGAGTTAGAAAGTCCCCATCACTACCATTTGTTATATGCTCTCTTCCTGTGATTTGAGTCCTACTGAAATCAACTGGATAGATTTCACCAGCCTTTCTCCAAACTCCTTGAACATCAGCTTTCTCCTTGTTCCTAAGAGTGCGGTTATATCATGCAAGTTTGCCCACTTGACTGTCACCTGAAAGGACTCTGCACCCTGTTTTCCAACTAACCATGATGATCCCTCCTCAACACATTTATAGTTTATGAATATAACTAAGTATTCTCAGGCTCCCTACTTGGGAATACCACCAATATCTACCTATATGGTCTGACCATCCCATCTCTGGAGAAAGGAGAAGCATGTGGTACCATTTCACAGCTGAGAAAACACTTTCCCACCATCCCTCCCCCTTTCATCCTCACAACTGCCCTGTGAGGTAGATGCAGCAGGTAACTGATCCACATTTGTCAAGCATTTACAACATACCATGCTCAGTGTTGAGCACTTTCATATGTAATCTAATTTAAACTCACCAAAAACACTATGAAATAGATTCAGTCAGTGTCCCCATTTTACAGAAGAGAAAATTCACAGAATGGTTGGAACTTGCCCCAAATCAAAGAGGTAGTAAGTCATGGAGTTAGGATTTGAACCTCTGACTGTCTGACTCCAAAGCCACACTCTCAGCCCTTCTACAATATTGTTTCACAAGGCAAGCACACTGTCCCAAGACATTATTTTATCCATTAAGCTGAAGCTCAGAGAGGTAAAGTGATTCATCCAAGGTCCCACAACTAGGAACTGCAAAGCTGGAATCCATATTGGATCTGAGTTCTGAGGCTTCTGACAATTGTGATGCTTCAATGGCTGAGCTTGACAAAATACTAAATGATATTTCTGCAGCAGACTTTCCTTCCAGTCCTGCTCAGCCCAGGATAGTGTTTTTAGGCAGGAATTCCTTCCTGGCATTCATTGGGAAATGTGTTTTTCTGAATCTCAAACACGATCTGTGAAGAAACTGGGGGAAAAAAGTACATTTCTCCTATGAGAATTAACACTTGACAACACAGAAGAGTTCCCGGTTTGAAGGAATTTCACTGATATAAGTAAAAAATGAGAAAAGGATACACTGACCTGTGGAATTTAAAGTTAAGGTAGACATTTCTGGAACTTGGAACATAGGAGAAGTTGTCACAACTTAATGATTTTTTTGTAGCTGTTGGCATATTAAGTTGTGGCCTTGTGTGCTGCAACTTGTGAGAGTGTTACTCTCTCTCACAAGTAAGAGAAATTATATGTTTATATGTATACTATATTTTATACAAATTCTATGATGTTCCAAGAAATAAATGTCCTGAAAATAAGTCCTTATATTGGCAATTTCAACATGACTGTGTAGTGCTGTTAATCTAGCTAAATATTTAAACATTTTGCTTTTCTACTATTACAAATAGTGTTTGCTGACATTTTCCACTTTTCGAATATTTTCTAAGGCCTACAGTTTTTTTAAACTACTACTAAATTTGTGTTTATTTGTTTAAAGAAAGTCATGAAAAAGAATAATAGATTTCAGGAATTTTAAAGAATTTCAATTTTCATTCTTAAATCCAGCAGACTAGTATCTGTTGAGAATTTGGAAACTTTTATCAACTCTTGTGTTTTGTATTTCCCAAGCAATCCAGTGTGATAGCAAATGGTGTACAGAAGCCATCTTCCCTGGCCTCCAGGAAATCTCCACCCAGGAACTAGTCTGGAATTATGCTTCCTTCACCATTATCTCTCTAGAGTTCTGAAAAGATGTCACTCCCAGGATCCATGGGCTGTGTCTGAGCACTGGTCTGAAGCATCTTCTATATTCCCCAAAATTTCATCTCAATCATTGGTACAATTGTTCATTTTCCTCCTAGGAGTATCTGCTTGCTTCCGTATGTAAGTATTCTATATAATCTGCCACTGAGAAAAATACATGCCACATAAATGGATACCTTGTCAAACTGAGAGCCTTATTTCCACACGTTTAGCAAAAGGAGCCGTATACTAGAGGAGCTGTGGAGTCAGGCAGACATACCTGGGTCCCAATGCTGGTTTTGCCACAAATGGGCTGTGTGAGACTTTGGGCAAGTTCCTTAACCTCTTGGAGACCTAGTTACTCCATCTGTAAAATGCTGACAATACCTATAACACAGGGATGTTGTGAGGATCAATGAAATAATTCACATAAGTCCCAATGACTGACACACAGTAAGCCCTCAATAGACGGGTGTGATGCCCAATAAAGTCTGGAAGTCAGAGGCTGCCGAAAACCCCTCATTGTGAGCACTCCGGGCTCATTCCCCAGGAGTTTCTCCAGCTGGGGCGTTCCCAGGTAGGCTGGCCCGGCTCAGGGCTGTGCCAGCAGTCTCCCTCCGCCCCTCCACGCGGTCCGCAGGCTGAAAGGCCTCTAGGCTATGCGACTCCCAGGCTGGCGATGGCTCAGCCTCTGAGGGGTATCAACAGCTTCGTCCTGGCACTAGAGGTCATTAACCCACAAGCCACAAGGGGAAGGGCAGGACTCGGATGGCAAGCTGCGGGGCGCAGGCGTGGGCGTCGTCGCGTCACGTAGTGAGGAGGCTCGTGAGGCCGGCCCCTTGCGCTTCTCGCCGGCTGCGGTCTGGTCTGTGTGGCCCTGTGCCCTGACCCGCTCTGCTCAGGTCAAAGGTGCTGCCGCTCGGCGCACCCACTGGAGGAAGTTAGGCGGACGGCCGCACAGGTATCCGAGGAAGTGGCAAGGCCGCTGGTGTGCACCCAACTCTACACTCGAGGAAGCGTCCTCAGGCGCCCGGTGTGGTCCCAGTTCTGCCCGCGCTTCCACACCATGAGGCTCGGTCGCGAGCAGGAAGGGAAGGGTGCAGGTGCAGGCACAGGCGCAGGGCGTTCGGCCTGGATGCTCCCGCTTGGGTGTGGAGGTGGGAACCCAGAGGCTTCAGGGCCTGGCCTTGCTGGGAAGCCGGCTCACCTCCCCTTCCCTTGGGGGATCGTCCTAGGTGCCCTCGGCGTCTTGCTTCCTCCTCCCGGGGCTCTGGCATCTGGCACCGCAGAACTGGGCCGGGTGTTTGTCCGGAGGCCTCTCCTGGGCAGGAGCCTCCTGAGGGGCTCTGTCTTCAGGCCTTTCTCTTGCAGGGCTCTCCTTGTCATTCTTACTCCTGAGTCCTACGGGGAAAGAAGAAAATCGGGATAGTATTCCCTCTTGACTTCCCAACAGCCAAGGTTAGGAAAACCCTGCCTTGGGAGTCCTAAATGAGGCAACATGGTGAAAAATCTCTTGTAAACAACTAAGTTGTGTATTTCTGGCAGCAGGTAGGGAATGAGGCAGAGACTTGTGGGAAACCTGTAGGAGCTCAGTTTCTGAAAACAGTGCTGGGTTTGAATCCGTAGCCCCTTCATGCAGTGTAATCCTGGATACGCTACAGAATTTCGTATAGTCTTTGTTAAAAGATGGAGATGATAGCTTCAGAGGATTTTGTGTGGTTGGTGAATCCGCAGACCATCAAGGCAGAGTCTAGCAGTGATATATTAAATTGAAACAATTGACATAAATTTTACTCTAAGGAAAACTTTTTCCAATTGTGTTATCATTTGAGGTTGGGTTCTTTACCCAATTGTATTTAACAGTGATAACACTATTTAAATACAATTTAGATATTTATTACTTAAATAATAATTTATATATATATATAAAATAATTATACTATTGATTTCTCTGAGTTCATTGAAGAGAAAGATGTGTGCTGGTATTGTTTGGACTATTGAATGCAGATGTCTTTCCTCTAGGTGACTGATTTGAGGATGGCAATGTGCAATGTATGTACCACTGTTGCCTTGATTGTCATGTTTTGAATTTTTTTTCTCTCTTTGAAATAAAAGGGATTTGAAAAAATAATAATAATCAGGAGTCCTTTGAGGGCAGCTGATTAAATTCTTTGAAAGAAGAGAAATCAGAATAGATCTACAACATCCTATTGATTCCAGAAAGCAAAGATGTGTTTCAAGAAGGGTGGTGATATAAACATGGAGATGATAATTAAATGGGTTGTCACTGTGCAAGCTGTAACAATTTAACCACCCTAGAATATAAAATATGTTCAAGTGAAATATCTAGGAAAAGCTGTGATTCCATAGGCCATTCTACTAAATTATGATAAAGTCTTTACAACAGTAATTGTACCAAGAAGGGTAATGGTGATAGATATGTATCATTTTGGTAATAGTTCTAAGTAGGAGAGTGTTAATATATGGCTATTTTGTTTCTTCTTGTTCTTTTCTCTATAAGGAATAAACATGAACTACAGTAGTGGCTACCCATGGAAGGAGGGAAGAACAGAATCAGTAGACTGAGTCTGGTAAGCCAAGACAGCAAAGTTCCTACCATGACCAGACAGTATTGATGAACATACGAAGTAACCAGGTGGGAGGAGATTTCTATACTTTGTTCTGAAATGATGAAATGCCCATGAAAACTGAGTTAAACATACTACCTAGTCTCCTAATAAAATAGTTCTCAACCTGGGAAGCTTAAAAACAAAACAAAACAAAACACTGAACTCTAGGTCCTATCACCAAATATCCCCAGACTATTATAAAGGGCTAATATCCAGAATATATAAAGAAGCCCTGAAACTTTTTTTCAAATCTGTTTTATTTCAAAGATAAAGACAAAACAAAACAAAAAAATAAAGCAGAGAGCTGGGCATGGTGGCGCATGCCTATAATCCCAGCATTTGGGAGGTTGCGGCAGGAGGATTGTTGTGAATTCGAGGCTAGCCTAGGCTACAAAATGAATGTAAGGCTAGCCTGAACTGTATAGTGAAGCCCTGTCTCAAAAAGACTAACTAAATAAATAAAACAATTTTAAAATGCATCAATCGGGGGCAACAATGGTGCATACATTGCACGTTGTCATCCCCAAATCATTTACCCAGAGCGCAAGACATCTGCATTCAGTTGTCCAAATACTGATTTGTGCCAAATATCAGCACAAATCTTTCTCTTCAGTGAACTCAGAGAAATCAGTAAAGTATCTTAACCATCTTTTATATACATACATACATACATACATATACATATGTTGTTTCTTCCAGCTTGTCACTCTAGTGAGACAATACTGTGTGTACATATGCATGTCTCATTTATTTCACTTATAAGAATGATCTCAAGTTACATCCATTTATCTATAAAAGTCTCCAGTTTATCCTTCTTTATAACTGAGTAGTACTACATTATATAAAAATATATATCTCTTTTATTCATTCCTCAGTCTGTAGGCACTTAGGTTGTTTCTAAGATCTAGCTATTACAAATTGTACTATTATAAACATGGGTGCACATATAAAGCTATGGTATGATGTTTTTAATTCTTTTGGGAAGATACCCAGAATAGCTGTGTCAAGTGGGACCTCCAGTCCTAGGTTCTTGAGCAATCTCCATACTGATTTCCACAGTGGTTGCACCAGTCTGCATTCCCACCAACAGTAGAGAGATCTCTGGAACTTAACAAAACAACAACCACTACAATTAAAACAAAAAAGGCAGATGAACTAGGCAAGATGATATGTGGCTGTAATCCCAACTAATCAGGAGGCTGAAGCAGGAGGATTGGAAATTTGAGGCCAGCCTGGCAATGTAGTGAGACCCTCAAAATATACAAAGGTCTGGGGTTGTAGGTCAGTGCTTCCTGGGTTCAGCCCTCATATTACCAGAAAGAAAAAAAGAAAAGCCAGGCACAGTGGTGTACACTTGTAATCTCAGCAGTCTGGGAGGCTGAGGTAGGAGAAATATAAAATGAAGCCCAGCTAGGGTGATTTAGCGAGACCCTGTCTCAAAAAAATTTTAAAAGGCTGGAAATGTAGCTTAGTGCAAAGGCCCCTGGGTTCAATCCTCAGTACTGAAAAACAAAACAAAACAAAACAAACAAAGGCCACCAAACACATGAAAAGATACTCAACTTCAGTAATCATTAGAGAACTACAAGTTCAAACCACAATAATACTACTGCAAAACCATCAGAATGGGTATTGAGTGTTGGAGAGGATATGGAGAAATTTAAATCCCTATGTACTGTTGGTGAAAATGTGAAATGGTACAACTGCTATGAATGTCCAACATCACTAATCATACAGAAAATTTAAAAATATATATAAATCAAAACCAGTGTGGCAGTTTCTCAAAGAAGATCTGGCAATGCTAATTACTGTGTATAAAATGAAAGACATGAAGCTAGGTGTGGTAGCGCACTCCTGTAATCCCAGCACTCAGGAGGCTGAGGCAGAAGGATTGTTGCAAATTCGAGACCAGCCTGGACTACAAAGTGAGCTCAAGGCCAGCCTGAACTGCATAGTGAGACCCTGCCTCAAAAGACAAAAAAAAAAAAAAAAAAGGAAAGCAAGGTCTTAAGAAATATTTAAGGGCCGGGGAATTAGCTCAGTGGCATAAGTGCCTGCCTGGCAAGCGTGAGGTCCTGAATTCAATCCCCAGTACAAAAAAAAAAATTAAATATTTAACCATCCATATTTCAGCAGCATTACTCACAATAGCCAAGGAACATAAGGAACCCAAATGCCCTTTGACTGATAAATGAATAAACTGTGTTATGTAACTGTGTTACATACATTAGAATATTATTCAACTTTGTGAGGGAAGTCTGACAATGTAGATGATCCTTAAGAACATTATGTTAGGTAAAATAAGCCAGTTGCAAAAGGACAAATCATACCATGTGGCTCTATGTGTATGAGAGAACTTGAATATTCAAATTCTTAGAAAGTGAAATGGTGGTTGCCAGGGCCTGGGAGAAGGGGAAAATAGGGAGTGATTGTTTATATAGTTTCAGTTTTGTAAGATGAGAAAGAAGTTCTGGAAATGGATGGTATTCTTGGTTCACAACAGTGTGAATATATTTAATACCATGGAACTGTACACTTAAGAGATGGCTAAAATGGTAAAATTTATGCAAAATTTATTTTATCACGGTTGTAAAAAAAAGATCCCCACATTCCCAATGTGCAGCCAGGTCAGGGAGAAGGGCAGGAAAGGATGTATGTGAAACTTCAGTGACCTTACCATTTGTAAGTTAATAATGGTATAGGTGGGTTGTGTGTATGTGTCCATATTCTGGAAAGTACCAACGGCCTCTAGCATGCCAAGCATGTGCTGTATCACTGAGCTACATCTCCTGACTAGTATAAGTAGGAGTTTTTTGCTTTGTTTTTTGAGTCAGGGTCATCCTGTTGTTTGTTTCAGGCCAGCTTTGAGTTTACTATGTAGCACAGGCTTGCTTCAAACTGGCAGTGATCCTCAGCCTCTCCTGTAGTGGGATTACAGCCATGTGCCACCATGCCTGGCCTTGAATAGGTAACTTTTAATAATACCAACAGGCCTGGTCAATGTATCATAATGAAAGGAGACAATGGCCCAGGTTTTGATAACAATGTCAGACTTCAAATATTATATCTAGGAAAGACAACAAAGTTCAAAAATTAATATCTTATAAAAGTCAGCTAAATATATGGCTGGAGATGTAGCTGGGTAGTAGAGGGCTTCTCTATCATGTGTGAAGCTCTAAATTCATTCCCTAGTGCAAAAATAAATAAAATGAATAAGTGATAAAATAATTTTGTTAAATATGTAGATCTTACTGGATTAGAAATCAAACAAACCAAAAAAATTTTAACGGATACTTATAACTGAGATTTTGATTATACAGGATACTTTATATTAAGCAATATTCAGGGTATATTTTATTATAAAACTTACTATAGTTTTTTAGTTGTGATAATGGTATTGTGGCTTACAGTTTTAGAGAACCATGGAATTTCATCTGTCATAGCTGGGATTTGCTTGAAAATAATAAAGAAAGTTTGTGGCCATGAGTTGATAATTGGTGCTGCTGAATGATGGATTCATGGGGATTCCATGTGCCATGATATTTACTTTCTATGTGTTTGATATTCTCCATAGTAAAATGTTTTTTTTTTTTTTTTTTTTTTACATATACAAAAGAAACAGGAAAAACAGAAAGAGACTCTTGCACTTGCCAGGTTGGTGTCTGTGCTGTTGAGCTATTTCCCCCAACCCAAAAAGAGGAACTTAAAAGCACCACATAGTGAAAAGAAGCACTTGACCATGAAAGGTGGTAGTGCTAGTGATCAGTGGTGTTCAGGTTTAAATCTTTTTGTTGTTGTTGTTTTGGTGCTGGGAATCAAACTCATGAAGTTGTGCTTGCTTGCCAGGTAGGTGCTGTGCTGCTGATCTGTACCCCCGACCCCAGGTTTAAATCTTTAGAGCTGTACAACCTGATTCCATCCCTACCCAGAACCTGCGTTCTTTGCTTATTCTGAGTTTTTCTTTTCCTTTGGGTCTAGTAGGATTACAAAAACTCTAAGAAGGTATGAAAATAATAACTGGTAGAATTTCTGAAATCTAGAAAGGTATACAAATTAGAATCCCTGAAAGATATTAGAGTAAGAGTAAGAAAAAATTAAATCTATGGTTTTTAGAACTTTAATAACAAGTTTTGGCAGCAGAGTTTTAATAAATTCTATAATCACTGTGTTTCTGTATGCTTAAAACAAATACAGTAGTGAAAAGAACTAGCCATAGTTAATTTGTATTTTCAGTTTAAATTATTTAAGATATCTTTATTGTCAGGTATGATAGTGCATACCTAGTACCAGCTACTGAGGAGGCTAAGTCAGGAGGATTACTTGACCTCAGGAGTCTGAAACCTGTTTAGGGAATATAGTGAGACCTTTAACTCAAAAATAAAAACAACTTTAATAGGAGAAATTTGTAATCAAAGCCTAAACCCCCTATGAAAATGGCTTTTTTCTTATCTTTTTTAGTCTAATAAATTTACCAATTAAATAGAGAAGTGACTATTTCTTCCCAGCCCAGAAGCCTCTTAAATATAAATACATTAGTGGGCTCTGATGGGGACTTTAAGAAGATGTAGATAAAACACTTGGCACAGGGCCAGAGACATAGGATGCCTTGAGTATAGTTCAAATGAATTTAGCTGACTATGGTGGCGCACACCTATCATCCCAGTACTTGGGAGGCTGAGACAAAATGATCATTGTGAGTTCGAGGCCAGTCTGAGCTACAGAGCGATTTTAAGGCCAGTCTGAACTATATAGTGAGACCCTGTCTCAAAAAGAAAAAAAAAATCAAATGACTTTACTTATTGGAAAGGGAAGGACTTGGCAGCAGTAGCTGTTAGAGAGTAGAGCCCAAAGGGAGCCTCCCAACTTGTGCTCCCTACCTGAGTGATGAGGTGGGAACCTGGTCATTCAGTCCTTTAATAATGGTGAGGACCCTACTTACTGCTTCTAATGTTTCCATCCAAGTCCCACTGGCTATTTGCTTTCCTTGGTGGGGATGAACTAGGGCCTTCTGCATTCTGAACAAGTCTTCTACCACTAAACCACATCCCCAGCTATGTCGATGGATGAAAATAAATTAATGAAGAATGTGAGGATGAAAGATTTGGGGGGGAGAGGGTTCTCCAAAGACAGTAACTAGAGTGGGTGAATGGTTGGAATTTTGAGTTTATATCTAAGATCAAAGGGTCTCTAGGCTCAGGGCCATTGCTCATATTTATACAATACACAACTCATGGGGGTGCCCTTCACTTCTGGATAAGCAGAGGTTTGTATAGTTATTCCCACACATTTCTAAAACACTAGCAGTAAGTTATCTTAAAGAAATGACACCCTTTTCCAATCCATACAGAGTTACTAAAGATTTATAAAGCTGATGGGATGTAGCTCAGTGGTAGCACTGAGTGCCTAGCATGAGTGAGATTCTGGGTTCAATCCTCAGTATCACAAAAAGAGAGACGGTTAGTAAACTAAGAATCTGACTGTGATCGCTCCAAAAGTCTGAGTTTGTAACACGCTTTCTGTTCTATGAGGTTTTTTCTTCCCATACTTTCTTAGTGCTGGGCTAGGATCTTCTTCTGTGCTGGGCTAGGATCTAAAAGACCTGTGGCAGAGAGGTCTCTCAAGATCTAAAGCAGTGGTGGTGAACCTATGGCACATAGGTGCCACAGAAGGCTGTTTGCTATCCCTGAAAGCTCTAAAAGGTTTGCCATCATTGCTCAGAGGTCAAAACAGGCATTCCTTTGTATAGTAGGCACAATAATGAAAGCAGCCCCCTAAGATTCCTGTACCCTGGTTATTCAGTCAAACACTAATCTAGGTTTAGGGTTTGTTGTTGTTATTTTGTTTTTTTCAAATCCATTTTATTCAAACAAAAAGAAAGAAACTACAATAAAATTTCAGAGCACATCAATCAGGGGGTACTGTTGTTTTGGTTTTTGAGACTGGGCCTCACTGTGTAGTTAAGGCTGGTCTTGAACTCACTATGTAGCTGAGGCTGGCCTTGAATTTGCAGCAATCCTTTTGCCTCAGCCTCCCAAATGCTGAGATTACAGGTGTGCATCACCACACCTGGTACTAATCTAGGTTTTGATGTGAAACAATTTTGCAAATATAATTAAAGTTCTGTCTTTAATCTTAGAATTAAAGTTCCACATCAGTTGATGATAAGATACAGATACTACTCTCTAGGGCTGGGGATATAGCTCAGTGGTGAAGCACCTGCCTGGCAAGCACAAGGCCCTCGGTTTGATTCCTGTTACCAAAAAGAAAAGAAAAGGAAAAAACATACTATTGTCTAATTAGGTAGTTATTTATTTATTTATGTGTAGGCAGGATCTTAATATGTAGTCCAGGCTGGCCTCAAACTCATGGCAGTTCTTCTGCCTCAGCCTCCAAAGTTCTGGGATTGGGTCGGAGATTTAGCTCAGTGATGTGAGCACCTGTCTGACAAGTGCAAGGTTGTGAGTTCAAACCCTGGCACCAAAAAACAAAAACAAAAATTGGGATTTTGGTATATGTCATTAAGCTTGGTTAGGTAGCTATTTAAAAACAAGAATTTTTTTTTTTTTTTGGAGGGCTGAGGCAGGAGGGTTGCTTGAGCTCAGGAGTTTGAAATCAGCCTGGGCAACATAATGAGATCCTATCTCTGAAAAACAAAAATGGTTTACTCTGGTAGCAGAAGAGATTCAAAGCTTGAGGGGCTCTAGAGCCATTGTTAGCTTGAGGATGGAGGATGTGGTTTTAAGGAGACCTTGTGCTGAGGAATGCAGATGGCATGAAGAGAGCTCCTCCTGGCTGACAGCCAGCACAGAAGCAGCCAGCACAGTACTACCTGCACAGGCCAGGTGTAATGGCGCATGCCTGTAATCCCAGCACTTGGGAGACTGAGGCAGGAGGACTGCTGCAAGTCTGAGGCCAGCCTGGACTACAGAGTGAGTTCAAGGCCAGCCTGATTGCATAATGAGATCCTGCCTCAAAAAGACAAAAACAAAACAACAACAACAACAACAACAACAAAACAACTTATTTGCACAGAACTCTCACAAACAACCCAAGTGTTCTCACAAGTGGATTCTTCCCAGGCCCTGTAAACAAGAGCCCATTGTAGCCAAACCCTTGACTTTGGCTTGTGTGACCCTGAGCTGAGGATAAAGTTAAGCATGTATGAGCTGACCTGTAGAACTGTGAAATGATAAATGGGTGTTGTTGTAAGCTATTAAATGTGTGGCAGAGGTGAAGCAGAAGAGAATACAATGCCTCACGGAGAGCTCAGCTAAAGAGAACTTGAATCCTTTCAGGAAAGGGCTATAACAGCTGTCTTGCATATAAGTGGGGAGAACACATTTTCCCACCCCAAATATTTCATGTAGAGGAAAGTCTAGTGTATAATATTCCTGATCTTTGCTGACCTCTGACTTATTTAGGAAGCAGTGTAGTTATTTAGAATGGTGTATCTGTATATCTGTTCCTTCCTGTTTTTCCCCTGAAGAGTTGAGCCTATTGGCTAGAATTTGATTTTGTTTTATCTCTCCAAATTCCAACTTTTACCAGGGTAAGCCCGTTCTGGCTGTGACCATAGACTAAGTAGAACATTAATTCAGTAACATGGACCAGAACTCTAGACTCAGTGAGAATTGAGAGATAATTAATGGGCTCACTCATCTCCTATGCCCAGAAAAAAAACCCAAAAACTTACACACACACAGAGTGAGTGCACTCTGGAAACAAGCTGCTCAAGCAGACTGATTTAAGAAAAGACCGAGGGCTGGGGGTTTAGCTCAGCGGTGTACGTGCCTGCTTGGCAAACGCAAGGTCATGAGTTCAGTCCCCAGTACCAAAGGAAAAAAAAAGACTGATGTTTGCCCCCCAAAAGCCCTATAGGTGAGATGTTCTTTTAGTGGTGTAGTAGTAGGATAATGTCTTCAAATACATTCAACACTGATTTTCATGGACCGAAGTGACTCTTCCTCTCATGCATATGTTGAAGTCCTAATTCCTAGTACCTCAGAATGTGACTAGATTTGAATTTAGGGACTTTATAAAGAGATAACTGAACTAAAAGTGAGGTCATAAAGGTGGGCCCTACTCTCAACAAGATTGTTGTCCTTCTAAGAAGAGGACTTTTGACTTGGTTAAAAAAAAAAAGAGGAGGAAGAAGGAGAAGGAGAAGGAGAAGGAGAGGAAGAGGAAGAGGAAGAAGAGGAAGAAGAAGAAGAAGAAGAAGAAGAAGAAGAAGAAGAAGAAGAAGAAGAAGAAGAAGAAGAAGAAGAAGAAGAAACAGACTTTTGGATACAGCTATGCACAGAGGCAATACAATGTGAAAACTCAGGGAAAAAACTGAGGACAAGGAGAGGGGCTTCAGAAGAAACTAACCCCCTCAATACCTTGATTTTGAACTTCTTGCCTCCAGAACTATGATGAATTGTCAGAGAAAAAAAATAGCCTAGATTTATTTTTTAAAAATCCTTTGAACCTGTGCTTCCTAGGAACTCCATATAGCATCTCTGTTTGACATAGACACTGACTGTTACTGGACCGGCTGGATCAGAAGTACCAAATGATAAAGCATCATGAAAGCCCTGGACTCACCGCAGAAGCTTCTCTTGCTTTGGCCCTTACTTAAAACTAGTGGCCTTAGTGACTCAGTTTGTTGCCTCTGACATTCTCCAATCATAAGCCATCAAACATGGTGCTTCTTTTGGAGGGGAGTAGGCTGTGAAACTTGTCTTTCACCTTGAGGAAGATATCTTTACATACTCTAGACTGCTAAAACCACAGAAACTTTACTAAGGTGCTGGTCCTGGAATCTTTAGTGTGATTCATCTCCCACTTTCTATCTTGCATGTGTCTTGTTGAAGTAATTAAAGTACTTGTTATTCCTGCCCATCAGATTTAATCATGTCAGTATATTGAAGGGTGTGATATGTTGTGATCAAGATCTCTGCAGACTGTTTTGTGGCAGCGTAGAACTGATGGAATCTTGAAGCAGTGTGAAGCTACCTAGTAGCTTTGGCAGCTAAAAGCAGACTGCTTCTGGTAGATTTTGAATTTGGCATAAACAACCAGGGTGATACCTGCACACAAATACTACTATGAATATTGATTTTCTCTAAGAAAAACCTGTATCTGTGACAGCAGTTGCCATCGGAGTCACCACCTCATGAGGTTTATCATAATCCCAACATTTTCCAAGATCCATCTGATTTCCACATAAGTCAGACTGGTGGGTGAAAGAGATAGATGATAAGTGTCACTGTCTTTCAGTTCTTCAGTAGTATCATTAATCTCTGCTTTTCCCAGGAAAACGACCTTTTACTGATCTTCACAGGGACTAACTACCCTGTGGCACCTGCCTTGAGATAATGGGCTCTGCTGCCTCTTCCTTTCATAGAACATGTTAATCTCTGTCGGCAGAGGGCGCTGGCAGGTGCTGCCGCAGGCAAGGATGCTCTTCCAGGTTCTGGTCCTCGTGAGGTTTTATTTTTCTTTCCCTCTGCTGCATAGTTTTGCTAGTGTGTGTTATGTGGGGACATCCCATTGGTCCTCTGTCCTAGATGCACGTCCAGAGTGAGGAGCCCTTGGGAAGTTTGCAAAAACCTTTCTATGCTCCCCTTAGCCACGCGTACCCCCACAGGACCCCAGGGCTCTATTTGTCAGTCGACAGAAGCCAGTTGGAGTGTGCACACCCAGCACTCATCTCGCCCTGCATGTAGCTTTCTCTAGTACTAAACTCTAGAATAATTCTGTTTCTTTAGCACTTGATTTCTAGTTCTCGCCAGCACTGGACTCACTCTGAGTATGAATATTCTAGTTCTTGATTCCTGTAATGGCATGGCTTTCTACATGCTTCATCCCTTCCAACAGCTTCTAAAAGATAAGACAGGCATTTACCAGGCAGACTGGACAGGGACTGTCAGCCTTGATAAACTAGAGTGTTGGCAGAACTCTCTCCAACACTGGGCTCCTGCATCGTAGACTTGCTATAGTTTCTGGTTCCATCAGTGCTCATTGGTTAGTAGCATCACTTGATACCCCAGAAAGCCAACTTCTAGGAGGTCCTAGTGGTAAGGCACATGTGACTTCTCAACTATGCCCTGCAGTGGAGTCTAGATCTCAGCCCTCATAGCAGAGGACTCTTCCTTAACATTCTGTCTTAGCCCAAGAGATAGTAGCTCATCATTTTACTTACTTTTTTTTTTTTTTTTTTTTTTTGAGGCAGGGTCTCCCTATGTAATGTAGCCTGGCCTTGAACTTGCCTATGAGGCCAGACTGGCCTTGAACTCTTAGTTAATCCTCCTGTCTCAGCCTCCCAACAGCTGGAATTACAGGTGTGCACTGCCACACCTCGCTGCACTTCTATATTGTTAGCTCTGATTAGTGCAACTCCCTATTCTTCCAATCCCCTCTTAAGAATTCTTTATCTTGCCTATCAATGGTGCACACCTATAATCCTAGCATTTGGGAGTTTGAGGCAGGAAGACTGCTGAGAGTTTGAGGTCAGCCTGGGTTACATAGTAAGTTCAAAACCAGCCTGAACTGCATAACAATATCCTGTCTGGGGAGGGGGACAAAAGATTCTTTACTTCATGTATGATGTAATCCCAGCTATTTAGGAACCTGAGGCAAGAGGACTGCAAATTGAAGACAAGCCTGGGGAATTTGTTAAGACCCTATCTCAAAAAAGGGCCATCACTGAATTGAATTCCCAGTAAGGACCATGGTATAGATTCTTTTCAGTATACTGGTAACTACAGAGGGAAATGAAAGGCTCAGGTCTATTAATACTCATTTAAGTCACAATGTAAGAACCATAATGCTTCTGCAGCAGGCCTAAAAGTCTCTTACTTGTGTAGACCCAGGGCTAATATTGTTAAGTCAAACACAAAATTGAGTTATATGGCTTGCTGAATTATAATGACAGTTGAATTCACAGACCGAACAAATTTGTCTAGAAAAATTAAGGTATTGATCAGGAAAGAATAGATCCAGAAATTTGGAATGATACATCTGATTGGACCCAGGTGAAGCAGACTGAACTCTTCAAGTCACTCAGTTTCCCTTGGGAGTAGAAGTGGCTCATCCTCCAGGAGACTAAGTTACCTCTGTTTGAAAACTCTGTGATAACCTCACCTGAGCACATGTTTTGAAAGCTGATGCTCATTTCCTTCAAAATCCACCACAACCATCCTGTTGCCATTAGGCTTTTAGATCAAACCTCATCATACTCTGGAGGGAGGGGGGATTAAATGATACATACACACCATAATCCAGGAGGAAAGAATTTACATGCTAAAAGAATTGCAAAATGGCTAATCATGGTAGCTCACACCTGTAATCCCAACACTCAGGAGACTGAGACAGGAGGATCATAGCAAATTCAAAACCAGCCTGAGTTACAAAGTGAACTCAAGGCCTGCCTGAACTTCAGAGTAAGACCCTGTCTCAAAAAGACCAAAAAAATAAAAAATAAAAAAAGAAGCTGGGTGTGGTGGCTCACGCCCGTAATCCCAGCACTCGGGAGGCTGAGGCAGGAGGATTGTTGTGAGTTTGAGACCAGCCTGGGCTACAAAGTGAGCTCAAGGCCAACCTGAACTGCATAGGAAGACCCTGTCTCAAAAAAAAAAAAAAAAAAAGAATTGCAAAATGTTGGCAGAAACATGGAAAAGTATGAGAAATGGATTTCAATGGTATTAGACTAGAAAGAGTAGACTGTAACATTGGATAGGGTCAAGTTCATTTGGGTTGGTGCATTTTACCAGAGGTTCCAGACTTAATACAGTCACTTCTATATCCGGAGTTGGCATCAAGAGTTTACTTGGTTAGTTGGCTGAAAATTTCATATTAATGATGGCCTACCATTAATAAATTGAGATTCCAGAGCTTTCCTGACATCACATGGAAGAAAGAATCCAAAAGATTGTCATGCTAAGTTGTGAATTTATTAGATCTATCCACCATATTCTTTAAGATTATCCAGAAGACACTCTTTTTGCTAAGGAACATAAACGTCTTTGAGAGACAATAGTTGCTATCCTTTTTTTTTTTTTTTTGTACTGGGGATCAAACTCATGATCTTGTGCTTGCCAGGCAGGTGCTTATGCTGCTGAGCTAAATCCCTGGCCATTGCTATCCTTTATAGATGAGATAAGGCTGTAGGGAATACATCATTGAGATGAGCCCCCAATCTTAGTGAGTATGAGAGGATCACAACAAGTTAGCCACATCAACCATAAAAAGACAGCTGGGAATTTGATTTCTTGGTTTATAGAGGTTCAGGTGGTCACTAATCATGGTGTCTCTAGGAATGAAATACATGAACAATGAACTCCATTGCTTGTTCCATTTCTTGCCTAGTCTTCTTACTTATTTCAGCCATTAATGAAAACAGGATATTGAAGTCCTCAATGATTACTGTTGAATTGCTTATCTCTTCCTTCAGTTCTGTCAGTTTTTTGCTTCATGTCTTTTGGTTCTCTATCATTAGTTGCATTTTTTGTTTCAATTTTGGCTTTTTGAGACAAAGTCTCCCTACATAGTTCAGACTGGCCTTGGGCTCACTTTGTAGCCCAGGATGGTCTCGAACTTGCACATGACTCTCCTGCCTCAGTCTCCCAAATGCTGGGATTACAAGAATGCATCACCATGCCCAGTTTATGTTTCTAATTATTATGTCTTCCTGATGGATTTAACCTTTTCATCATTATAAAATGTCCTTTGTCTCTAGTAACAATTTTTGCCTAAATTCTGTTTTGTCTGATACTAGTATAGCCACTTAACATTCTCTTGTGGTACTTTTACCTGTTATATCTTTCTCTCCTTTTACTTATAGTTCATTTGAATCTTTGAATTCTAAGACAGCATATATATAGTTGGGTCATTTTTCAAAAATCTATTCTGCCAATCTCTTTTTTTTTTTTTTTTGAGACAGGGTCTCGCTATGCAGTTCAGGCTGGCCTTGAGCTCACTTTGTAGCCCAGGCTGGTCTCGAGCTCACAATGATCCTCCTGCTTCAGCCTCCTGAGTGCTAGGATTACAGGCGTGAGCCACCACGCCCGGCTCTTTTTTGACTAGAGTTTAGTCTATTTGCATTTAACCTACTTGCTGATAAGATAGGATTTGTCATTTTACTATTTTTATGTATATGTGCTTTATTTATTTATTTGGTACAGGGGATGGAACTCATGACCACACACTTGCAAGGCAGGCACTTATGCTGCTGAGCTAAATCCCCAGCCCTGTGCTTTATTTTTATTTATTTATTTTTTTGTACCAGGAATCAAACCCAGGACCCCGCGCTTGCCAGACAGGTGCCATGCCATGAGCTATATCCCTGGCCCTACTTTTTGTTCTTATGTCCATCTCTTATTGTGGTTTTGTATTTGCAGTGCTGGAGATGAAACCCAGGGTCTCACACACTAGGCAAATTCTATATCACTAAGCTGCATCCCCATCCCCTATTGCTTTCGTTTGTGTTAAATATTTTTTTCTTTTATTTTGCTTTGTTTACACAGGACCTCATCATATAGTACAGGCCGGCTTTGAACTCACTATGTACTAGCCTCAAACTCATGGTACTCCAGCCTTAGCCTTCTAAGTTCTGTACTACAGGTGTGTACCACTACACCTGGCTTCTAGTATTTAATTCCATTGTTCCTTTTGCTTTTTTTTAATTACTTTCTTAATGGTTCCCTTGAGAATTACAATTAACAATTTAAAGCAATCTAGGTCACTGTTAATGCCAATTTTTATTTATTTATTTGTTTATTTGAGACAGGGGCTCCTTATGCAGCCCAGGCTGGCCTCGAACTCACAGTGATCCTTGTGTCTCAGCCTCCTGAGTGCTGGAATTACAGATGTGTGCCACCACACCTGTAATTCTAATAGCAAATAAAAATTTTTCTCCTGTATATCTCTGCTCCCTCACTCCTTCTTTGTAATACTATTGTTATAAATTTACATTGTTATATAACTCCAAATATACAATTTTACAATTACAGGCAGTCCAGCACTTACGATGATTTGATTTGCAATTTTTATGATTTTAAGATGATGTAATTAGAAATTGTACTTCAAATTGTGAATTCTTTTTTTCTTTTCTTTTTCTTTTTTTTGAATTGTGAATTCTGATCTCTTCTTGGCTGGTGATATTCAGTACAGTATTCTCTTGATGTTGGTACAGTCAGCCATATGGTCGCAAAGATTAACAGCCCTCAAGCATGTCCAACCTGAGGCCTGCAGGCCACTTGCCCTGTTTTTTTTTACTGTTATTTTTTTAAAAAAGTAAAACTGAAGTTTTGTCACTTATATACATTAATTATATTATATATTTTATGTGTAACTCAAGACAACTCCTCTACATTCAGTGTGGCCCAGGCAAGCCAAGAAATTAGACACTCATTCTACAGGACACTATGTTGGTAAGCTGTGGTATACAGTAAATTCAGTGTATTAAATGTATTTACTACTTAAGACATTTTCAGTTTACAATAGGTTTAATGGAATGTAATCCCACTGTAAGGAAAAAACATCTCACTGCTGCATCATCACTTATTATTATTACTATTACTGTTGTTGTTATAATATTGGGGATTGAATCCAGAGCCTTTGGCACTGAGGTACACTACCAGCCTATTTTTAATATTTATTTAGTGACAAGGTCTCAATAATTCACTAAATTGCCCAGGCTGGGCTTACACTGATGACCTTTCTGCCATAGCCTCCTGAAGCGCTGTTTAGTCAATGTGCCACCACACCTGGCTCTGTATTGTTTTTTGCAGTTGTCTTTTAAAACCTTTAAAAGATTATAAACAAAATTTTCCTCTTTCTTGCATAGCTCATAATTTAAAAGTAACTTTTTTTTCTCAATTTGAGGGTGAGAATTTTTTTTTGAATCAAAATTTGAATCAAATTTACAACATCACACTTGCCAGGCATGCCTCTGAGCTAAATCCTCAGCCCATTTTTGTCATTTTGAAAGAAGGCTTCACTATATAGTTCAGGCTGGCCTTGAACTCACTTTGTAGCCCAAGGTAGCCTTAAACTTGAAGCTATGCTTCTGCCTCAACCTCCCGAGTTCTGGGCAAGTGTGAGCCACCATGCCCAGCAAAAGTGACATTTTAAATAATACAGTGTGACAACTCTGAAAACCAGATTCCACCCACTCCTTGGGCTTTTGTTAAGTGACTTTCCTAGAGTGATTCAGTGAAGTCCATGTTCTTTGTTATGTGGCCACTGAGCTCTGATCCATGAGTGTAGTGGTCAGCTAATAATTGCAGAGAGATTTCCGTAAATGCTTTCAACTAGTAAGTCTCCCATTCCATATTGAGGTATTTTGCGTGCAGGAGGGTGTTTGCAGTGCTTCAGTAGGCAGCATATAACACTGCTTTAGCCTTCCTTTCCAGACGCATGGAGCAGCAAGGTCAGTAAGCAGTGAGAGCTCAGGATGTCCTGGGCATGTTCACAACCCTAACATGCTATGGAATTCCCAGGAATGTCCAGAGTTTTTGAAAGCTCTCTATAGATACCTCATACTCTGTCTCCCCTCACTCCCTGCTTTTTAGGGTTTTTTATATTGTTGTTTTGTTTCTTTCCTTTTTTTTTTAACCCCCAGCTGGAGTCACACCAGGTATTTGTGAAGTTAACTGCTATTATTATTTTCAATAAATAGTCTAGGTATGTGGCTATTTTTCACAGGAAAATTCTGAATCAGTTTGAATAAAAACAAACCCTGAGCCAGCTTAGTGGCACATGTCTATAATACCAGCACTCTGGGAAAGTGAGACAGGAGTGTACATTTTTTTTACATGTATTAAAGGTTTGACATTTATTAAAGGTAAGAAAAGAAGCATGCTCTGACAGCAAGTATGGGCCAATTCAAAGTGGGAAAAATACCCTGCAGGGTGAGGAAGGACCACTGTCAGAGAGGAGCACAGCTGGTCACCCCGCCCCCAGCTACACAGCAAGATCCTGTCTCAAAAAAAAAAAAAAAAAAAAAAAAAAAAAAAAAAAAAAAAAAAAAAAAAAAAAAACAGAAAGAGCAAGAACACAGTGGCCAGGAAGATCATACATTTGAGCCCAGTTTGGATGACTTAGTAAGAGATCCTGAACTGCAAACATTTTTAAAAGCTGGGGAAGTAGTTTGGGGAAAATCCCCAGATTTAATCCCCAGTGTATTAACAAAACACAACACAAAACAACAGCTACAGTGAAAAAAAACCCATGGGGAGGGGGTTTCAGAGTCACCAGGAAGGTCAAACAGGCACTTGAGCTTTTTCAGTCTGCTCTGCCTCCTCCAGTAGCTGCCAGGTTATTGATTCTGACCCGTCTGTTAGTTGAAAGAATGGGAATAAGGAAGATTAAAACACCATAAATGTCACTCTTCCTACCAGGATACTGCTGTTTTTCTTGAATAAATATGCCTTGAAGTTGTAGCTAGCCTTTGGTTAATTTCTGAAAAATTCTGAAAAAAAGCTCATATTGATCATTTTTTTTCCCAGTGTTCTCACAGTTTTTTAATGGAAGAATAAATTATTTGGGGTCCTGATTCCACTATTCCAAAAGTGTTTTTCTTTTGCTTGTTCTGTACAATAGAAGCTACATATAGATCTGGTACCCAAACCCTGATTTGAGTTGCCAAGGTAAACAGTCACAACCTCTCACTAGTTTCCTGACCAACTTCATCACTAACCCAGGGTGTTTTGATTGTAGACTATGAGAAAAGGAACTAAGAGAAAAGACACAGTACCACTGCTTCAAGTACTTATCATAAATCTTTCTCCAAACCTTTCTTAAAGGGGTCTGTGATGATTTACTAGGGTGTTTGTGTATCGGGGAAAAAGAAATATCTAGACATTTTAGGGATAACTAGACATTTAGGTCTAAATTGATGTTTATGCCTAGAGACCCAAAATGCTAGTCATCCAGGAATCAGAGTAGGGGCTTACAGAAGTCAGATGACAGGTGGAAACTTAACTCAAGGCCAATCCAGTGGGCTGAGTGTGATGACACATGACTATAATTCTAGCACTCAGGAGTCTGAGGCAAGAGGATCACCTCAAGTTCGAGGCCAGCTTGGGCTATATAGTTTAAGGATAGCCTAAACTACATAGCAAAACCCTGTATCAAAACAAATGAAGCCCAGTGGACCCGGCTGGTCCATAGACTCATCCTGTGGTTATTTTCTCAATGTCAAGATTTATACTTCAAATATACATATTTGGTCATTGCACACTAACTAAGGAGAAACTCAAAGATACTGGAAAAAAATCATAGAAGTCATAAACACAAGGGGAAAGAAATCATGCTGTCAAATTTAAATTTTCAGGACCAATCTAGAAGACCTGACATGCAAAAAATTGGAAAATAAGAAAAATAATGTGGGCTGGGGATTTAGCTCATGGCATACACGCCTGCCTGGCAAGCGTGAGGTCGTGAGTTCAATCCCCAGTACTGCAAAAAAAAAAAAAAAAAAAAAAAAAAAAAAAAAAAAAAAAAAAAAAAAAAAAGAAAAAGAAAAAAAAGTAACAGATGAAGAGGGACATTTGAGTCTGAAGAGTAAAAGGACTCACATAAATAAAGATAAGCATTTAGAAATCCTGATGAAATTTCTGAATTTCAGAAATAAGACAATTTACAAGCTTCCACACAGAAAAACTAGGTTACTTATAAAAGAACAAGAATCAGTCACAAAGATCAGTCACCTGTAATACTGTCAGCCAGGAGACTATAGAACATTGACTAAGAAAAAGGAGCTCAATCCAAGAACAAAAGTCAGCCATCACATCAATTCTCTCCCAGGGCAAATTAAAAACCTTTTCTGGCATCTCTCTGCCTGAGCTGGAGTTTTCACAGTAGTGATTAAAATCCCATGAGAGCTGGGTGTGGTGGCTCACGCCTGTAATCCCAGTACTCGGGAGGCTGAGGCAGGAGGATCATTGTGAGTTCGAGACCAGCCTGGGCTATAAAGTGAGCTCAAGGCCAGACTGAACTGCATAGTGAGACCCTGTCTCAAAAAGACAAAAAAAAAAAAAAAATCCCATGAGAAAGACAGAGGAAGAGGAGAGGTTGCGGAGGTGAGCAGTGAATCCTGCAATACTTATGTAGAGTTGGATTTAAAAGATGAAAGATACAGGGAATTTGTGCTTTCAGTAGAGACAAGAGCAAAATAAAATAAGCTATCTCAGTAAAACCTCAGGAGTGGGGAGCTTGGGAAAGCTAAAAGCATTCTACAGATGTCATCTTGCATAGAGACCCCTTAAAAAACATTCTAAGGGGTAAGATTTTTATGACGTATTGATATAGCAGTTTAAGAATAATTGTGATTGTAAGAAGAAAACATTGGTAGGTTAACAAAGGGAAAAAATGGTAAGGAACAGAAATATGACTAAGCCCACAAAAGTTAAAAAAAAAAAAAGCCAAGGAGGAAAACATTAATGAAAACTAACAGAAAATAAGTTAAAAATTTAAGAAACATACCTTATTGCAATAATGAACATAAACAGCAGGATTAACCTGTTGTAAGTCAGAGTCTATCAGATTCAATTACTTTTAAAATATCACTACATAGGGCCAGGGATGTAGCTCAGTCACATATGCACCTGCCTGGGAAGTACAAGGTCCTGAGTTCAATTCCTAGTATCAAAAAAAATTTGGTATTTTAAATATAGCATATATGCAATTTATAGGAAATACCTAAAAGAAATCAAAGTGACAAAAATGTTTAAAGTAGAATAAATAAGGGTTTGAGGGTGTAGCTTAGTGGAAAAGTGATTGCCCAGCAGGTTTGAGGCCTTCTGTTTGATCTTTAGTGCTTCAGATAGATAGACAGACAGATAAAACAATTCCAGGCAAATATAAACAAACTATATAATTTAGAGGTGAAAGCATTACTGAAATTCTAAAAATGTTTATTTTCTGACGTGGGTGGTGCTTACAGGAGTATATTGTTTGGTAATACTGAATTTATTTTTCTGTGAATGTTTATGCATGTGGAGATTTTATAACTATAAGCAGAATAATAGACTTCACCTTTCATGTCTTAAAATACCCATTTCCTATGTCCTGGAAGCTGTAGAGATGTTACTTTACATGGCAAAGAGATTTTGCAGATGATTACATTAAGGGCCTTGAGATGGGGAGAGGATCTGTACTAACCAGAGGGGCCCAGTGTAAACACTTGAGTCTATAAAATCAGAATTTTCTGGTTGTGTTCAGAAGAAGATGTGACTATAGAAGAACATACAGGATGAGGCAGCATTACTAGTTCTGCAGATGGTAGAAGGGGCCGTTAGCCATGGAATGCAAGCTGCCTCTAGAAGCTGGAGAGGGCAATGACAAACTCTACCTTAGGACCTCCAAACAGGGAAACTGCCCTGACTTTAGTATAGCAAGACCCTTGCTAGATTTTTGGCCTATAGAATAGTGACCTAATATACCTATATTGTCATAAGCCACTAAATTTGTGGCAATATTTTATAGCAGTAGAAAAGTAATATAAAAAGCTGGGCATGGTGGTCCATACCTGCAATTCCAGAACTCAGGAGACTGAGACAGGAAGATAACTCCAAATTTGATGCCAGCCTAAACTTCATAGCAAGATCTTGTTTCAAAAAAACCAAAAAATGCCCAGGCATGGTGGCTTACGCCTATAATCCCAGCACTCAGGAGGCTGAGGCAAGAGGATCGTTGTGAGTTTGAGACTCGCCTGGGCTACAAAATAAGCTCAAGGCCAGCCTGAACGGCATAGAGAGACCCTGTCTCAAAAAGATTAAAAAAAAAAAAAAAGTTGGGTGTGGTGGTACACATCTGTAATCCCAGCATTTGGGAGGCTGAGGCAGGTGGAATCACGATGAGTTTGAGGCCAGCCTGGACTACATAGTGAGACCCTGTCTCAAACAAACCAACAAACAAACAAACAACTAAAAAAAACCCTAGTATAATGGCAAAAAATAAAGATCTTTAAAATTTGTCTTTTTGTATGACTTCTGCTTCATCCTCCCTCTTCTCAGCTTCCATGTCTCACTTTTTAAACTAATCTGATAGTTTTATCACTGGCCACAGTTAGTGAGCTTACTTACATAAAGAGTACTGGTTTTGAAGATAAAAGGACCAGAGTACCAGCTTTGCACCAATTTGCTGTGTGACTTGTGGCCTATTGATTTTTCTGTCTGAGCCTATAATTTCTTCATGTTTTGTTTGATTGGTTTTTGAGACAGGCTCTTGCTATGTATTCCAGGCTGGCCTCAAACTCAAAATCTTGTTTTGGCCTCTCAAATGCTGGGATTACAGGTATGTACCATTATATCTGCTTAACTTTAATTATTTGAATTGATAATTATAAATTAAACAAAACATTTAGGTAGATAATATGAAGGTAATAATATTTCTCCAATTATAAGTTCTATTTACATAAAAAATTTAAGGCTGGACATGGTGGTACATGTCTGTAATCTCAGCACTCAGGAGAGTGAGGCAGGAGGATCACAGTGAGTTCGAGACCAGTCTGGGCTACAAGGTAAGCTTAAGGCCAACCTGAATGCATAGCAGAACCCTGTCTCAAAAAGACAACAAAACAAAACAAAACAAAACATCTGAATTTCCTTTCTATTCAACTTTTAGGCAACTATAAGAATTCACATACAGTACATACAAATCTCAAGTCATTTCTTGTCATGCTGTGGCACTTAAGAGCTACAAAATCAAAATTGTGGCAAGCATCTCACACAAGAACATCTCTCTTACAGCTGGGCACAGTGGTACAAGCCCTATAATCCCAGCACTGTGGTAGGCTAAGGCAAGAGAATTGCAGGTTCAAGCCCAACCTGGGCAATTTAGGACTCAGTGATACCCTGTCTCAAAATACATTTCAATAAGAAAAGAATGTCCTTCTCAGCAAATTACCTGTCCCCAAATTGCTCATTGAAGGAGTAAATTCTAAAACATCTCAAGAAAATAAGGGAACACTAAATGCCTATTAATAGGGTAAAGTGGGCTGGGAATATAGCTCAGTAGCACAGTGTCTGCCTGGCAAGTACAAGGTCTAGAGTTTCAATTCCCAGTACCATAAATAAATAAATAAATTGGAAGAAGAAGGAAACAGTTATGGAAATTTTCATAAGTTGATATGTTCTTCTCTGCCATGTAACTGATGCGTGTTCATGGTGAAGCCTCAGAGATACCTGGGACTTTGATCAGACCCTTTGTACCCATGGAGGTCAGAGAGCTAAGTTAGCCTAAGTCTTGTTAGTAGTTTTTGTTTTTTGTGGGTTTTTTGTTTTGTTTTGTTTTGGTACTGGGAATCGAACTCAGGATCTTGTGCTTGCCAGGCAGGCACTTATATTGCTGAGCCATATCCCAGGGCCAGCCTTTAGTTTTATGGGGTTAACAAACATGGAAGTAGGCAATTAAAAAGTAGACCAGTATTCAAGGCTATGAAAATAAGTTAACGTATTAGGAGATGGGAACTGGAAAGTCAGTTCAGTAGATCTTGAAAAACAAGAAAAATAAGATCTAAACTCACTGAAGCACAGCAATGGTCAGCCCTACTCCAAATCCAATTAAGAACTTTCCTAGATGGTAATGAGCAAATTTCAGGGGGTAAAGAACAAGCACTTGTGTAGAATAGTCACTAAAATACTCTATAGTGACCTTTGCCTTATTAGCATGGTAAAAATTACACCCTGGTGCAGAGACCTAACATGATATTGATTTAATTATGTTTTTTTTTTGTTGGTTTGTTTTGTGTGTGTGTGTATCTTTTTGAGACAGGTCTCACTATGCAGTTCAGGCTGGCCTTGAGCTCACTTTGTAGCCCAGGCTGATCTCAAATTTACAGTGATTCTCCTGTGTCAGCCTCCCAAGTGTTGGGATTACAGGCGTGTGCCATCACGCCTGGCTTATCCGATCATTCTTGCCACTTTTTAAAGCAATTCTGGAAGTCCTCTTTGGTGAATATCTTTTGTTGTGCTGTTTCAGCTGCCTCAATATCCTGGGTGGATTAAAATGTTTACAGCAATTTCTGTCAAATGAAAACATTTTTGGTGTGTCCTCAACCACCTAGTTCACTAGCAGTCTGACACCATGTGACTTCTGGCTCTTCTCTAAAGTCAAAATAACTATGGAAGTAGACATTTTGAATTGATTCAGAACATCCAGACAGCCATAACAGCACAACTTAAAGACTTGCATGAAAGAGAATTTCTAGAACTGCTTCAGCAAGTGGCAAGAAAGATGGCAAAAGTATGTTTAAAGGGAAGTATTTTGACAGATAATAACTGTATTTACTGTATGTTTACTGTATTGATTTTTAAGCATTCACTTGATAGACTATAATTTGCACAGTGACTTACCAGACTCCTGATTTGGCCTCCATTCCTTCACACTGTTTCAGTTCACTTTTTTAGATCTAGCTCAGATACTAGACATCGATCAACCTAGTAGGCATGATCCAATGAGGTAGTATTTCCAGGTCCAGGACACCAGACCAGCCTACAGGATTTACTAGCATTCTGGATGGATATTTTCCTGTGGGTGTTTGGTCATTTTTTTTTTCTTTTTTTGTACCAGTAATTGAATTCAAGACCTTGTGCTTGCCAGACAGGCGCTTATGCTGCTGAGCTATATTCCTGGCCCCTTTCTGTGGGTGTTGGGGAGTTACAGGATGATGGGCATCCTTTGGAATTCCTAAACACATGCTAGCAGCATCCTCAGAAACTGTGACCATCAAATCTACTCCAGTACATTTCTTTATTTTATTTATGTAATTTATTTTTAGGGAGGGTCATTAGGCTGATCCTTTTTTTTTTTTTTTTTGAGTCACGGTCTTGCTATGTAGCCCAGGCGCTCGCCTTGAACTCATAGCAGTCCTCCTGCCTCAGCCTCCCAAGTGCTAGGATTATAGGCATGTGCCACCACACCCAGCCCCAGTACATTTCTTAAATGCAAAGACCAATAACTGCACTGTTAAGAATCACTTCTGTGGAAAGTTGGGTCCAGATGCCAACCCTAGCCCAGTCAAGATTTTGAGAGGAGGAAGCTAGGGTTTTGTAACATGTTCCTTTCATTTAGCAAGGACTGCAGGTGTGGCTGCCACTTCAATTAGGAAACTACTTTTCTGTTACAAGGTTCTGACCTGTTTTCTGGGATTTGAGGCACATAATCATTTAAAAACTGGAGAAAGAGGGCTAGAGGTATAGCTTGTGGTAGAGCCCTTGCCCAGCATGTGAATATCCCTGGGTTACAATAAACAAAGTGGAAAAAAGGTGCCAGACAAAGTAGAAGCATACTTTGTGGGCCAGGTACTGATTTTTATTTCATTAAAAAGTCATACATGTACATTACAAAAATGTTAGGAAAAACAAGCAAAAAGTAATGCTCTAGCTGGGTGAAGTAGTGCATATTTATAGTCCCAGTTAGTTGGAGGCTGAATCAGGAAGATCCCTTTAGCCCAGGAGTTTGAGGCCAACCTGGGCAATACAAGGAAGCTTTTCTCCCAGTGTACCAGGAATTGAACTCGGGTCTTTCACACTGAGCTATGTCCCCAGCCTTTCTTCAATATTTCTTATTTTGAGACAGCGTTGTCCAGTCTGGGTTTAAACTTGTAATCGTTCTAGCTCAGCCTCCCAGAGTGCTGGGACTACAGACATGCACCACCATACCAAATAAGACTTTATGTCTGTCTGCTGCTGTTTTCTTTCTTTCTTTCTTTCTTTCTTTCTTTCTTTCTTTCTTTCTTTCTTTCTTTCTTTCTCTTTCTTTCTTTCTTTCTTTCTTTCTTTCTTTCTTTCTTTCTTTCTTTTTCTTCCTTCCTTCCTTCCTTCCTTCCTTCCTTCCTTCCTTCCTTCCTTCCTTTCCTTTCCTTTCTTTCTTTCTTCTCTTTTCTTTCTTTCTTTCTTTTCTCTTTTTCTTTCTCCATTTGAGACAGGGTCTCACTATATAGTTCAGGCTGACCCTTGGACTCACTATGTAGCCCAGGCTGGCCTCAAATAGCAATCATTCTGTTTCAGCCTCCTGAGTGCTGAGGTTACAGGTGTGCACCATCACACCCAGCTAAGATTTAGTTTCTTTAAAAAAAGAGAGTAACCCTGCTATTCTACCACCTAGAAATTACTGCACTAGTCTTGTGTTAGTCTTTTCGGTCCTTTTCTGAGTATGGTCCTAGCAGAGAATAGACTCCACATGACCAATGAAAAAATGAACAGAAATAACTGCATCCCTCTAAAAGACACAATAAAGTAATCTCTAAGAATCTTAAACACTCCTCTAAAATTCTAGAGAAGCAGAATAGGGTAATGAATAAAAGCATGACCTCTACAGAGTGTGTGTATACATCTCGCTCTCACACAGGTTCTGAAAGTAAAGAAGACCAGTAAATGAGAGCCATTGATTCCCCAGCATTCACCTCTTCTTTCATCTAAACTCCAAGCGGCTTAACTCTCATGCTGCTCTAGAAGCCTAGGTAGAAAATGCTTTCCTGCTGGCACAGCATCTGCCTGGTAAGTGTGAAGTCGTGAGTTTGATTTCTGATACCAAGAAGGGAAGGCAAGGGTAGGGGAGGGGAGGGGAGGGAGTAAAAAGAAAAAAGGAAGGAGGGAGGTTTCCTCAGGCAGGCAGGACTTTTGTGCCACTCCCCCTGCAAAAAGAGCAAGACTCTTCTTTTTTTTTTCTTTTTTTTTTAATCGGTACCAGGGATCGAACTCAAGACCACGTGCTTGCAAGGCATGCGCTTATGCCGCTGAGCTAAATCCCCAGCCCCAACTCTCCTTTTTTTCACACACACACTCTCTTCACAGTGTCCTTGAGTTTTATTTTGAAAATGGAAACTTTTATTAGAAAGTTGTAAGAAAAAAGATTTTACAGATGAGGCAAATAGAGTCAGAGTGGGCAAGAAGCTTGCTAGGTTACAACATCCAGGTATCACTCCTCTCACATAGGTCTCCCAACCCTAGAAGGAAGTTCAGAGGGCAGGACTCAGGAATGCAAACCAGGGTTCCAGTCCTTGATAGGAGCACTAACTGTGTGCTCCTAGCCAAGTCACTCTACTGTCCTAGATCTATAAAATGGGGATAATCACTCTACACTGAACAGTAGGAAGGAAAGAGAAATTGTAAATATACCTAGCCTAGTGATGGCACACAAGTAATTTTGGGTACAGGTCCAGGGAAGGAGAACAGCCACTAGTTAACTCATCTCCAGAGAGGTAGGACTGGGGAGACAGGTGTCCTGAATTGGGGAGCCAGGTCTGGGAGTACACAGACTCCTCTTCAGAAAGGAAAACCCTCCATTCTTCCTTGTATAGCTTCAGACTGAAGGGTTCTGATAAACAGGCAACACTGAAATATTGCTGCAGATATAAAGAGGAAATTGTCCTTATCTGAGCTTCCTATTAGCCCACAGGCTGAAGTCAAGACTATGTGGAATTAACTCAGCCTGCTACTTAACTAACTAGGGTCAGGTGACTTGACTTCTCTGAGTTTGTTTTCTAATCTGTAGAGATAACAGTTATGACTTCACAGAACTGAAATGATTTTGTGACATTTTGCATGTATTGAATTTAAGATTAGCCACGCATGGTGGCTCACACCTGTAATCCCAGCACTCGGGAGGCTGAGGCAGGAGGATCCTTGCGAGTTCGAATCCAGCCTGAGCTACAAAGTGCACTCAAGGCCAGCCTAAACTGCATGGAGACCCTGTCTAAAAAAAAAAAAAAAAAAAAAAAAAGAACTTAAGATTACCTAGTTCATTGATAGTTATTTTGTATTATATGGTCAAAAATTCTTCAGGTAATTGCTTGGAGTTAGGGCTGAGAATCTCACCCAAGTTCAATAACATTTGGAACCTACTTGTCTTTTATGGGGGTTAGGGTTATATTGTTTGGGTCCAAGTTGAGTTGCCCAGCCATGAGAAAAGAGCATCGACCTAAATAAATGTTGAATACTGTGTATGGCAGGATTTGTATGTCTACCTTCTATATATATTTTTAAAAGGTTTAATAATTCTCTCTGGCAAAGGGCACTAATTCTACTGAAAACAGGCCATGACTTTAGTGCCCCCGCCCCATAGTGAAGACACAAGGGGCAGAGCAGTGGATCTTGGTGAAGGTGACAATAAGGAATGGAAAAGTGCCTGCTAGTGAAGGGAGAAGGAAGTCCTGGGAACATGTCCCATGGCCGGGATCCATGAAAGTTGACAATTCTGAAGGTAGGTAGCACCCTGTCATTCCAGGAAACACGGAGCCCTATGTACAAAGATTCCCAGCCAGTTCTAAGATTCTGGTGCTCACATATAGCATAGGTCAGAAGGGGGTCACTGTGAGCTTTGATGGTGAAGCTACCAGCAACCACGATGAGTTAGAGATTAGACTACACCCATCAACACCCCTGAACCTGTTTTTTAATCAGTAAAAAGATGTACTTTCTTCAAGAGTTATTAGGAAATGAAATAATAGTGTTTTTCAAATTATGTCCTAAATAACCTTAAATTAGAATTAATCTAGTGTTTGCCAAACTTTATTGACATCTTACTTTCTGAAACTTGTGTACCCCTATACTATTTATTTACTTTTGCCCTTCAGAAATATCAACTCACTGTTTTATGCAAATATTTTTATTCAAAAAGGGAAACAAACCCATGTGTGGTGGTACACGCCTATAATTCCAGCACTCTTGAAACTGAGGAGGATCAAGACTTTGAGGCCTTCCCAGGTACGGATAAAAACTTAAAAAAAAAAAAAAAAAGTTTGAGGCCAGAGGGGGTGACAAAATGAGTTTGAGGCTATCCTGTGTTAGGCAGTAAGGCTCTGTATTGAAAAAAAAAAAAAGGCCAGGCATGATAGCGCATGTGTGTAATCCTGGACTCTGGGCGGCTGAGGCAGAAAAATCACAAATTCAACCCCAGGCTGGACAGTTTAGCAACTAAGCAAGATCCTCAAAAATAATTTAAAAGGCTGGGCATGGTGCCACCGTAATCCCAGCATTTAGGGCGCTAATGCAGGAGGGTCGCTGTAAATTCGAGGCCAGCTTCATTACAAAGTGAGTTTAAGGCCAGCTTGAACTGCAGAGCAAGACCCTGTCTCAAAAAGACAAAATAAATAAGTATATAAATAAATAAAAACAATAAATAAAAAGGATATAGCACAGGGCAAAGGCTCCAGGTTCAATCTCTAGGACCAGAAAACAAAACTAAAAATGTTATATTCTGAGACAGGATCTCCCTCTGTTGCTACATTGTCCAGACTAGGTTTGAATTTGAGATTCTCCTTGTGTCAGGTTCCCTCCTACAATGCTGGGATCATAATTGTGCATCACCAGGTCCAGCTTACATTTCTTTTTTTCTTTTTTTTGAGACAAGGTCTTCCTATATATTCCAGGCAGGCCTTGAACTCAGGGCGGTCCTTTTGCCCCAAACTCCAAGTGCTGGGGTACAGGCATATACCATTATGCCTGGCTTTAATGTTTTATAGTATTGTTAGTACTAATAATAAACTTTTTTTTTAAAAAAAAGGAAAATTAGGGATCAGGGACTTAGCTCAGTGGCTCAAGCGCTTTTGTGGTAAGGACGAAGTCGTGATGTGGATCCCCAGTACCAAAAACATAAAAATAAAATTTAAAAATTAAAAATTTTTAAAAGAATCAAAAATACCTGTACCAAGATCACTATTTAATTTAGCGAGGTCTGTGGACCAGAGGTAAGAATTTTCTCCCTCTGTTAAAGGACCCAGTAGTAAGCACTGTGTTAATATTTTTTAAAAAAATGTGGCAATCAAATCTGACAAACCTGGATTTCTCGCTCTTCCTATACTGATCTGCACCAACAGCTCTGGAGAAATCAGCCTAAGCCTCAATTTTCTTACCTGTAAACTGTGGATAACAGCTCCTGCCTCACAAAGGTTATAGTTAAGGAGAGATGGCGCTAGCATGGCGCCTGACACAAGCGCCCCAATCCTGGCTAGTATCAGAAATGACCCAGCTGGGGTGTAGCTCTGCGTTAAAGAGTTTGTAGCTGGCATGCGTGATGCCCTGGGTTCTCCACCACGGTGTGTGTGTGTGGTGGGGGTTACAGACAGAAGAATGCCCTTGGCTGCTACTTGGGGTAGCAGTTAGAAACGCAGCCAAATAGGCATACGGGTGGAAAAGCTTGCCTTTACTATTGCAAAGTACCTTCATCTCAGGTCTCACCTTCCTTCTCAGCTCCATTGTTTAATGAGGACACGGTGGATCTCAAGATGCAAGAGAGTTGCAGAAATAGCCTGTTAACTCGCCCTGAGACCCTCATGCTCCTATCACAGCGGTGGAAACCAAGGCCCAATGCCTGCTCGGAGCTGGGGTAGGAGCGCGCAGGTGGGGGTTGAACTACACAATTCACCCGCGCACCTGGTCGTCCCATCCAGCGCGCCGGAAGTCCGCCAGGCCCCTCTAGCGCAAGCGCACGGGCGGAGTCGGTAGCTTTAACCCTTCCCGCCTTCGCTGCGCCCGCGCTGCGCTGCGCTGCGCTTTGTTTCCTACCGCTCGACAAAGGCAGTGTGGGAAACTGGCCCCGAGGCTGGCACAGAGCAGCGCCCCGGGCCAAGTCTATTTGGACCTGTTTTCATTCAGACCAACCTCCTCTCTTGGTTCTCTCGCAAGATCTTAAAATATATACATTAAAACCTCAATGGGAGTCATCACATTACAAAGGGTTTGGCACCAGCATTTTCTAAATTCGCAAGAGTGTATGCCAGAATCTAAAGAGTCGAAAAGAATGGTTTAGGTACAGTGTCTCAGGCCACATCCTGGACTTGGTTCACACTTCCTGATTTGGTTCAGGCAGATGACTTCAAACATAATATAAAGAAAAGACAGGCTGAGGATTTAGCTTTGCGGCATAAGCGCCTGCCTTGCAAGCCTGCAGCCGTGAGTTCAATCCCCGCCCCCGCAAAAAAAAAAAAAAAAGGGAAAAAGAAAAGAAAAGGTCTATTAGCCCCATTCTCCAGTTGAGGCAACAGGGGAAGTGACTTGCCCAAAATTTCTGTAAAACAGTTTCACTGCCAAATACCTACGGTCCTATTCTGTGACCTGACCCTTCACCCCACCACAGTTGCCTAACTAACTGATGAAGAACAAAGAAGAAAATGGGCAAGGACATTACAACCTGAAAATTACAAATGGGTAAATTATGTTCTGCCCTTGTGCCTCCCCTTGGTGGAGTCCTGGGATCAACAACCATCAACATCTCTGCCTTCACAGCCTTGCAGAAGCCCAGTTAGGTTCTAGGATTCTGACATTGCTGAGTATACTTCTTATAAGGACACATTTCTGGAACTGGGGAAATAACCACAGGATGAATTTGAGGATCCAGTGGCCCCAGTGTGAGAAGAATCAGGATAACATGCCACTAGTTATAACTTTAGTGATGTTTTGGGTCTTCAGGATATAAATGTGTGTTACAGAACTACAGCCGAAAAAAGAGCAGGATTTTGCCTGTGAAGATTTACCTGATTGTGTTCTATATCATTAATAAAAAATGATTTACCAGCCGGACGTGGTGGCTCACGTCTGTAATCCCAGCACTCAGGAGGCTGAGGCAGGAGGATCATTGCAAGTTCAAGACCAGCCTGGGCTACAAAGTGAGCTCAAGGCCAGCCTGAACTGCATAGCTCAAAAAGACAAGACAAAAAACAAAAAAACCAAAAAAACACATATTACATCAGATAATACAAGGGCAGAGGCAAAGGAGACAGATGGTGGCCTTATCCTAGCAGCTGAAGTACCAGTAATATATCCAAGGAGAAGTACACTAATTATCCAGATACCTAACCTCCTATGAAGGTCAGGGAATATTTCAGAAGGTGAGATGGAACCCAAGACCTAAAAGATAAGGGTTGGCCAGGATGAGAAAAGGAGAGGAGCTTCCCAGGCAGAAGGAACATGAAGTGCTAAGAGGGAACACCCTATCCAGTTTCAGTATTGGAAGTTAGAAGAATTTGGGTTGGGCATAGTGGCACATGGCTGTAATCCCAGCACTTGGGAGACTGAGGCAGGAGGATCCCAGTGAGTACAAGGCCAGCCTAGACTACATATTGAGTTCAAGGCTATCCTGAACTGCATAACAAGACCCTATCTCAAAACAAACAAGGAAAAAATTAGGAGGGATAAGAGGCAGGCAGAGGCCAAAATGAGCAGACCTTGTCTCTCATGCTAAGGAACTTGAAACAAATCCATGGTCAAAGGCAGGTATTAAAGGACACCAGGAAGTGCATGTGGCTGGAGAGCTGGAAGTGAGTTCCACTCTCCCTGGTATTGACATGCATGGTATTGACAAAGTTAAGAAGATGAGCAGAGAGGCCCATTTCTGGAAGGTGAAGCTGCAAGCCTGAGCCATTAGTCTGTAGGCCATGCAAAGGAAAATACCTGAGAAAAGACACTAGGAGAGGGACTGTGGTCTTATGAACACATGTTCCATCTCCAGGTGTATTATGAATCAACCCCCTTGTGATGACTATTCTGGGAGGCAAATTCAATGGAATTGTGTTTAGGGGTTTTTGTTTGTTTTTTTGCAGTGGAATTTTACTTTTTAAGAATTTTACTTTCTTTTCTTTTTAAAAGAATCTTAGTTTTCTTTTTTTTTTCTTTCTTTTTTTTTTAAGAATTTTACTTGCAAGAATAGCCAGGAGTCCAGAGTTTTTTTTTTTTTTTAAATTGGTACTGGGGATCGAACTCACAACCAATGCTTGCAAGGCAGGCGCTTATGCCATTAAGCTAAATCTCCAGCCCCAGATTTTTTTTTTTTTTAATGAAACTACTTGATTTTAAATGTTGTCAACATATTCAACACCATGAAAGCCAAGCATATGGTGTCTATAGTCTCGTGGTTCCCAAATGTTGCCACACATTAGCATTGCCTGGGAAGCTTTACAAAAAAAAAAAAAAAAAAATCCCAGTACTCCAGTTAGTCATGGTGGTATATACCTGTAATCCCAGCATTCTGGGAGACACAGGCAGGAAGATCATAAGGTCCAGTCCAGCCTGTTACTTAGTGAGATACCAACTCAAAAAAAAATTTTTTTAAAGGGGGGGGTGTGCTTAATCCTTATTATTGAAGGGAGAGAAAAAAAACCAACATCTAAGTCAAGTCATCCACTATACTAAAAAAAAATATCTGAAGTAGAAATCAGCCATCAAACTTAACAGTCCCTAGGTGGTTACAATATGGAGCAGTTTGGAAACCACTTGAGTATATTTTTTTGCCAGGCAAAGCCATAAAGAGCCATGTAGTCAATAATATGTGTGTTTCACTAGATATTTTACTTTGAAGGAAAAAACCCCTGCAACCAAGTATACTGGTATATTGGCCTCTAGTTAATGACATGCATGTTAGTGTTATTGCAAGTTATTTTGAAATTTATCAAGAAAAGATGGATAGATACAGACATGAGATAAAGCAAATAATGTAAACTGCTATAGGATCAAGTGAGGCATATAGTGGCACACACATGTATTCCCAGTACTTGTGAGGCCGAGGCAGGAGAATTGCCACAAGATTGAACACAGCCTGGCTACATAGTGAGTTTAAGGACACCCTGAACTACCGGTCTCAAAAAGACCAAAACAAAAACAGAAAAACAAACAGAGGGTTGGGGATTTAGCTCAGTGGCTTAAGTACCTGCCTGGCAAGCACAAGGTTGTAAAATCCATCCCCTGGAGCCGGGGGTGGGGTGGGGTGGGGGGTGGGGGGGTGGGTGGCTCACGCCTGTAATCCCAGCACTCCGAGGCTGAGGCAGGTGGATCGTTGCAAATTTGAGACCAGTTTGGGCTACAAAGGTCAGCCTGAACTTCATAGAGAGACCCTGTCTCAAAAAGATAAAAAAAAACAAAAACAAACAAAAAAAGCTACAGGATCTTGGTGGTGAGTATATATGTGCTACCTACACAATTCTATCAGCTACTAAATCCTTTCAATTCACTTTAAAAATTTTTAGGTATGCTTAAAACTTTTTATAATAAAATGTTGGAGGGGGGACCTAAGTCGGATCATGTCATCCTTCTGTTCAGATCCCTTCCATAGCTTTTTGTCATCCTCATCCTGATAATGGCCTGCAAGCAGGACAGTCAGACATTCTGGTTGTCCCAGCTTTCATCTGTTATCTATTATTGATACTACCCCCTCTTTTATTCTCAGAAGTCTCCCAGTATGAGTGACAGGTAATACATTTGCCCTATTTCTGAGACCCTATCTGACCCAAACTCACTTCCCACCATTCTCTCCTTATCTCCTTCTGCTGCAGCCACACTGACTGCATTGCCAGGTATGTTCCAGTCCAAGGCCTTTGCTTTGCTGTTCCCTCTGCTCGGAATGCCAGATATTTTGTATGGCTGTTTCCCTTACCTCCTTCATGCTTATCTTCAAATGTCTTTCCAGTGAGGCCTCTCCTGACCTGTCTACTTGCTTTTCCCCATCTTACTCTGTTTTGGTTTTTGTTGTTGTTGTTATTGGTTTTTGTTTGTTTGTTTTGTTTTTTGGTGGGGGGGGGATCTAACTCAGACCTGGAGCTTGCTAGGCAGGCGATTATGTTGAGTTGTTATTTTGTTTGTTTTTTTTTTTGTACTGGGGATCAAACTTACGACCTTGTGCTTGCCAGGCAGGCTTGTGTGGCTGAGCTAAACCTCCAGCCCCTGTGTTTTTCCTCAGTATAGTTGTATACTGCATACCAGTGTCTCAGTGAAAAATGGATTGTACCACCTAGTGAAATCAGTCATTTTAGCTTGTATAAGTACACTCCAGGGTTGCACAATGATGATACTGTCTCAAATGCATTTCTTAGTACATAGCCCTGTCCTTAGACCACTATGATTGTACTTATGACTTCTAACCATAGGCTGAATATGCTCTTTAGGTTGCCAGGCAAAGCCATAGGAAACTGTGAAAGTTTATGACACATTTACTGATTTTTTTCCCATGCAGTTCATGTTTTATTCCCAGGGATAGAACAATGCCCAGTAGACATTAAGTAAATACCTGTCACTATGATTTGGGAATGCCTTTGTCCTTCTGGAGCTCCCAATCTACTGCTGAAAACCAAAGCAGAGGGACCCAGTGCTGTGCAGAATGGAGCACACAGCAAAGGAAGGAAAACACTCTGGCAGCTAAGATGTGACAAACAAGAACAAATCTGCTTAACAAGAGGGACAAGAAGGGCACACCTGGCAACAAAAACAGCTAAGAAAGCCCAAGAGATGAGACATGCTGGGCTGAATTTTGTTGATTATGGGCAGTTCAGAGGCAGCTGGGGTTGAGAAGCAGCATACAGCTTCATTGTGCAAGGGATGAGGAGAGAGAGCCACAGGCTGGGCTAGGGCAGCAGCATGGATAGAGGCAGACTTCAGAAGGGCCTGATGGAGTATGGATCTACAGGAAGCAACACCAGGGCAGGGAAACCTGCCAGGAAGCTTTAATGAATTTTGTTAGCACCTGAAGAAAGCAAAGCAATTTGGTCCTGGAGAAGTGAACTAGAGAATCACTAAGAGATTAGGACAGTGAGATTAGGTGGTGACTCAGGGAAGTGGATTGTAACTCCTGGTGCACATGACAGTGGGGAGGGACTGGAGGGAAAGGCCCAAGGCCGAAACCTATGAAACAGGGACATCCCATGTAGCTGCTGTGCAGCCATCTGATGCTGTGTCTGGAAGTTGGAGCAGAACTCAGAAGTAGGGAATTCAAAACCATTAACTCAAAGGGAAGGTGGGATTGGAGAGTGCTCATGAAGAGAAGAGCCAGGCCAGCAGACAGGAAGAGACTATAGGAGATGGAGGAGAAGCAGTGCACAGTGAAAGCTAAGACCTACAAAGGGCAGAAGATGTTCCAAAAAGAAATAGTGGCCACATGGAGGAGGTGGAGAGGGCAGGGAGAGGGTGACTGTGGCAGAATGGCCTGTAAACTGGACCAGGGAACAGACTACAAAAAAAAAAAAAAATGGGGCAGGCATTAGCACAGTTGCCTGGGGTCTTAAATAAGGAGAGAGACAAGAATTGAGAGACTGAAACTTCACCTTCTCAAGACTGCTCAGAAAGAGACACCCATCTAGGCCAGGATTCTCTTCCCAGCCTCACTGAAAGGCAGGTCTCTGGTATGCATCCCCATACTGTAGTTTCCTCACCTATAAAATGGGGTAATAGGAAAAAACAATTGACATTTCTTAAGACTTACTGTGTGCTCTGTTAAGGGCTCTTTCATCACATATTGGCTCATTTAATGTCCAGCATAGTCTTAACAAACTGATGTTCCTATTGTTCTTGTTTTACAGATGAGAAAACTGAAGCAGATGGGAAAAGAGATGTTAAATCACTTGTTCAAAATCACACAGCAGGCTGGGGATTTAGCTCAGTGGCTTAAGTGCCTGCCTGGCAAGCGCAAGGTCGTGAGTTTGATCCCCGGTACAAAAAAAAAAAAAGTAAAACAAAATCACACAGCAAATGAATGCAGATGCTAAGATTCAAACCCAAGACATGAACTATGGGTTAACATCGTATCACTGACGCTAGGCACTTAGCAGTTTATAAAGCATTTGCAGCACTTCCTGGGGTCAATAAGAGGATAATGAGAATCATGCACCCAGCTGAGACTGCCATATGCAGTACAGACTAAAGAATGGCCTTCCAGAGACCACCTTCTCAAGACTGCCCACCTCTTAATCCCCAGATCTGAATATATTACTTTACCTGTCAAACCAGATTTTGCAAACTAATTCAGGGTCAAGATGGTAAGAGGATCCTGGGTTATCCTAGTGAGCCAATATAAACACCGAGAGTGTTATAAAAGGGAGGCAGAAGCTGGGTGTGGTGGCTCACGCCTGTAATCCCAGCATTCAGGAGGCTGAGGCAGGAGGATTGTTGCGAGTTTGAGACCAGCCTGGGCTACAAAGTGAGCTCAAGGCCAGCCTGAATTGCATAGAGACCCTGTCTCAAAAAGACGACAAAAAAAAAAAAAAAAAGGGAGGCAGAGAAGAAGATATAACAGAAGTGGGTGCTCTGCTGATGGCTTTGAAGATGGAAGGGAGAGGCCACCAGCCAAGGCATTCAGGTAGCTTCTACAAACTGTAAAAGAGGAGGAACCAGATTGTGCTCAACAGCCTGAGGTGAGAACTGTCTCTGCTAACATCTTGATTTTAGCCCAGTGAGACTAATTTTTGATTTCTGACCCCCAAAACTATAAGATAATAAATTTGTGTAACTTCAAGTCACTAAATTTGTTACAGCAGCAACAGGAACAACTAAATCACATCACTGTACCCTGGGGGCCTTGGATAGCTCTGGCTCCACTATTATGACAGGAAACACCTTTACATTTTTAAGTTCCATTTTGGTTCTTTCTGAACCTCAGTCTCTTCCTTCATTAAAAATAAAAAATAGGGCCAAGTGTAGTGGCACATGGTTTTAATCCCAGAACTCTGGGCAGCTGAGGCAGGACGATTACAAAGTCAAGCCCAGTCTAGGCAATGCAGCAATTAAGTGAGTCCCTGTCTCCAAATAAACAACAAAAATGGGCTGGGAATGTAGTTTAGTATAAAGGCCCTGGTACCCAGTACCAAGGAAAAAAAGTGGGGAGGGAATGGAGAGGTTATATAATTGACCTGACCTCTTGTAGGTACAGAGGGAGAGGGATCTTATATGACATGACATTTTCTATAAACTACTAGGACAGGTGAGGCATAGCTATTATCCCCATTGCTCAGATGAACAAACTAAGGCTCAGAGAGTAGAAACAGGCTGCCTAGAGCCACATAGATAGTGAGTGACAAAGCTAGGACTTGAACCAGGGCTTCTGACCTCAGCTCTCCCACACTGAGGGCCATGTCTCAGAGCCCAGTTCACATGCTGCCTCCTCAGAGAAGCCTTCCTGGACAATCCCAGACCATTTGTTTACTCATTCATTCACAAAACAGTTGCCATGACTTCCCTATTACTAACATGGAGGTAGGTAAGGTGGGAGACCCAGTTATACCTTCAAGGTAGGCACAGCCTAGTAAGTAAGATAAACACACAGATCAGTGATCCCAAAGCAGCCTAACAAATACTGGAGCAAAGGGAAGGAAGCCCAAGGCATTGTGGGAATTCAGAGAAGGGAACCAGACTAAGCTTGGGGTCCAGAAAGGCTTCTTGGAGGAGGTGGAAACTGAGCAGGAGACAAAGAGGTTTCAAGTACAAGTGAGGGCTAGGGTGCAGGTAGAGGGGCAACGTGGCGGCTTTGTGAGGGCAGGAAGTGGGTTGGGTCATCCCAGGCCCCTATATCTCTCTGGGCTGCTGTGTTCCAGACCAGGGGACATGGAAATCATGAGCCTTGTTGTCCAATGGTGACAACTGCAGGGCCCAGGGGGTGACTGAGTAGGAAGAGAGGTCCTGGGATTCCCAAAGGAGGAAAGTGAGGTGAGGGAAGGTCAGAGGGGAGAAGGAAGGAGGGCAGGGTAGGGGTGTTGGGGAGATGGGGTCCTGGCTCAAGCCCCCACTGCATATCTGATCACAATGTGACTATAGGAAGGTCCTCTCCGAGCCTCAGTGACCCCATCTGAGGAATGGAGCACGAGACAAAACAGTCTCTAAAGACCCTCCCAGCCCTGATGGGGGAAATGACATGACACAAAATTACAAAAGGGACTTTATTTGTAAAAAGCCAAAGGGGCCCCTGGGACAACAGGACAGGCAGGCCGGCTTCTCATGGGTCAGGGGCATTTGGGCAGATGCGCTTGAGTGGGGGGGCGCCCTCCGAGTCCTCTGTGTCACCCTGGGCTGCCTCAGGGACAGGTGGCACTGGCTCAAAGACGGGGTAAGCTTCAGGGGCCTGGAGAGGAAGGGCGGACAGGCGTGAGCTCCACCCCACCCAGGAGTGCAGCCTCCTTGCCTCTGCCCTCTCCAGGGCCTCCACTACACTCCCTGCCCGACCCAGGAGGCCAGCCCAGGCCAGGCCAGGCCACCAAGTTACAGCCGAAGGGGCCACAGAAAACAGTGACTACTTGTTTCAGGGGAAGAATCTGATCTTTATGAAAAATGCATCAAGGTAGTCCTACTGAGAAAAGTCAAGTTTATGAGGCACTTTCTTAAGCTAATTTTGTGATTTAGGATTTTGTGTGTGTGGTGCTGGGGATGGAACCCAAGATCTCACTCTTGTGTAGCATGTGTTCTACTACTGAGCTACATCTCTAGCCTTGATTTTTTTTAAATATGTGGAGCACCATGATTATTTCACGGTTTCAATGCTCTTAAATCAGCCCTGATTCAGACCCCAGGACTGTGTCTCTAAAACACTCTTTTACAATCCCCCTGCAAATCTGGCCTGTAAGCTTTTGCTAGGTCCAGGGTTCACATCTCCCTCCTGGACCTCAGGATGAAGCCCCCAGTACTCTGGAGTTCCCATTCCATCTAAGACCTGGGAGTGCAGCCTTCTGGCCTCTCTCACCTCAGCTTCCAGCAATTCTGGGACAGGCTCCTCCTTGGTCAGCATTGGGGGTTCATCAGTCCCGCCTGCAGGTATGACCGTGGGTTCTGCAATGTCAAGTGAACAGACCTTCCCTGAGCAGCCACTCCGTGCCAGTAGCACAGACAGGGGAAAACAGACAAGTACCAGTCACACAAGCTGGGGCTGTGAGAGCAGTGAAGAGGGAGCCAGGACCCTAGGTGCCATCCAGGATGTAGACAAAGGAAAGATTGCCATGGGTTTCTTTCTTTTCTTTTTTTGGTACTAGGGATCGAAATCACACTTGCCAGGCAGGCGTTTATGACAGTGAGCTAAATTCCCCAGCCCATGCTGTGGGGTTTAACACATGCTTAGCACAGATTCTGTAGCTGAACTGCCTAAGTTCAAGTTCTGACACTAGGGCCGGGGATTTAGCTCCATGGCATAAACCCTTGCCCGGCAAGTGCAAGGTCAAGAGTTCGATCGATCCCCAGTACCAAAAAAAAAAAAAAGGTGCAAATTCTGACACTGGACCAGCTATTTAATTTCTCTGGGTCTCAGTTTGCTCATCTGTAAAATAGTGATATCAGTAATTATCACATAACACTGCTGTGAGGATTAAATGAAATAATCCTCAGTGTCTGGCACATAATATGTGCTCAATAAATGCCAGCTGGGCTTTTGTTTTGTTTGTAGTACTGGGGATCAAACTCAAGGCCTTGTGCTTGCTAGACAAGTATTCTATCACCAAGCCACATCCCTAATTCCTATTGTTTTTTTTATATTGCCCAAGATATAAAAGTACCTGTAATCCTGTCACTCTGGGAAGCTGAGGCAGAAGGATCAAAACTTTTTTTTTTTTTTTTTTTTGGAGACCAGGTCTAACTATGCAGTTCAGGCTGGCCTTGGGCTCATTTTGTAGCTCAGGTTGCTCTGGAACTTGCAAACAATTCTCCTGACTCAGCCTCCCAAATGCTAGGATTACAGAATGCATCACCATGCCCTGCTAAAGATCAAAACTTAAAGCCCCTCAAAAAAATAAATAAAAACAGCTGGAGATGCAGCTTAGTGCAAAGGCCCTGGGTTCAATTTCCAGCACCACAAACACACACATACACAAGTATACAAGTGCTTGGCATGATCTAGACCCAGGCCCTAGGCCCATGTCATGGTATTCTTAGAAGGAAGCAATGAAGCCAGCAGGGAACAGTTTGTGAAGCTCCCACAAAAGCCACAGGGAGCCATTGAAGGATATGAAGCAGGAAAATGACCCCATCAAAGTTGTGCTTTAAAAAAATCTATATTCTGCCAAGGATTTAGCTCAGTGGCACAAGCTCTTGCCTGGCAAGCACACAGTTGTGAGTTCAATCCCCGGTGTTAAAAAAAAAAATACATAAATAAAATAAAGAAACAAAACACCTGTTCTGTCAGCTGGGTAATGGCACCTAGAAACCAGTGAAGAGGCCAGAACAGATGCAGGTGAAAGTTGGGACAGCCAGGGCCATGGAGGTGGTACCAACCAGGTGGGAACTGACTGTATGGAGGCATAGGAGCAGAGGAGGACTCAGGCCCAGGGTGCTGTATGGGCTTAGGTTCCTTATATAACTTCTCTGGGTCTCATTTTCTTCTTCCATAAATTAAGATTATAATAGAATCATGACCTTTATAAGGCTGTTGCAAGGATTTAATAAGAAAAAGCAGATGAAGTGCTTAGAAGGGTGCATAGTACACAAAAGGGATTTAATAATTATGTACTATTACTGTTCCTATTATTAATCACTCCTGTAATTACCACTATTTTTTTATTTTTTTTTATTGGTACGGGGGAATCGAACTCACGAACACCGCGGGCTTACAAGGCAGGCACTTATGCCGCTGAGCTAAATCCTCAGCCCCAACTACCACTATTATTGATTCACTTGACAAACATTTATTGAGTACCTATTGTTTTTTGTTTTGTTTTGTTTGCGGTACTGGGGATTGAACTCATGACCTTGTGCTTTCCAGGGCGCTTATGCCACTGAGCTAAATCCCCAGCCCTGAGTACTTATTGTTTATCCCATGGTATTCTGAGGATACAGTACTGAACAAGATGAATAAGAAGCTGACATGAGACAGGAATACAAAAAGAGTAACAATTAAACGTGCATGAAAATCTCAGATGATGATGTGTTATCTATACATCATAAGAAACCAAAAAAATGAAAAGCAGCTATGTGCCTGCAGTAGTCAAGGGAAACCCCTCAGGAGACAGCACAGGAAGGGGGCACACGTATAGGGGTAACTTTGGAGAGAACAGGACTCAGTACAGAGTCGCTGGGAGGCATGTGGTCCTACCTCTCTCTTGGCCCAGCGATGGGGGCTGAGCCTCCTCAGTGACCCCCTCCGGAGGTCCAGCAGGTGACACAGGGCGGCTAGGCTGGGGGGTACCCCCAGGGCTGGGCTCAGTGCCCTTTTGAAGGGAGCCTTCGGAATGGAAACTCTGGTTGCTGTTCTCATCTGTGGGAGCAAAAGCTGAAAGGATTGGCCTCAGGCCTCCAATATCCTCCTTCATTCCCTACAGCCCTTCAAACTCCAGGATCCCTACATACCATTGAGATCCAGCAGGATAAGAGGGCCACCTGCTCGGGGACTGGTTCCCCTGCCACGCCTCTCTCGGCCACGGGATCTTTCTGCCCCAGCACCTGCCCGCCGTCGCTCCTGGGGTTAGAGGAATAAGGGTCAGAGCAAGCTTTCTAGTTAGCTTTTGCAAAATACTCTGTAGAAACAAGGAAACAGGCAAAGAGAAGCAAAAGGCTCTGCCCGAGGTGATGGAGGCTGTGTATTTTGGGTGGTTCCACCTTGAACTCTGGGGGCTGGAGCAAGGAAAAAGGGGAGGAGCTGTTAATAAATATTAACATCTGTCTGGACTACAGCACTTGGGGTTTTGGAATGCAGACTGCAGGTAGAGGCAGGGGGAGGGGTGCCTGAGGTTGCACAGATGCAAGAGCAGGGTTTAGGGGCTTGCTCACCTCCTCCTGGGGGTCCACCACTGGCACCCACTTGAAGATACGAAGGGAAGTGTCGCCCACTGTCACCCAGCGCTTCTCCCTGTGGGAGGGTGGGGAGATGGATCAGAGAAGCTGAGGGGAAAGGCCTCCAGAGAGGGGGCTACCTGCAGAGTTGGGTCAGATTAAGGGAGGGCTAGTGTTCTATGGGACATGGTTAGTAAGGGAATCCCAAGGCATGGATAGGTGCCTCTAGAGAGAGAGTATATATGACCTGGGATCGTGGCTCTGCAGATCCCTGGGGTACATGGAGGGGGCACCTCTGTCCCCCTTGTCCTGGTTGGGGGACTCTTAGCAATGAAGAACGCGCAGCATGCTTGCAGGAGGAGTGTCAGAGCTTTAGGGGGCGGGACGTGGAGGAGGGATCCCGCTCGGGAAAGGCGCGGCAGGGGACCACGCTTTGTAGACCGCCCAGGAGTAGCCCGGGAAAGAGAGACAGAACCCTGCCGATCCAGGGCACAGCTGCTGGGCGAGGACCCGCCTCACACCTGAGGCGCGGGCCATCGAGGCAAGGGAGTCGCCTACGGGGTGGTGGCCTCACCACGTCCCATCCCTGGCCTCGGGGCAGCGCTCACCATCGCCGGACCTTCTCGATGGTCGCCATCACCTTCTTGATGTCATCTTTAGCCCGGCTCCGGGTCTCAGCCCGCACGGTCCGGCCGGCCATGGTGGCAGCGCTGGGGCCGGGCCGAGCCCGTGACGGGACCGCCTCCCGTCCGGCGGACGCGGGCTCCGCGCCAGACCCCGGCGCAGCTCTCACAGCCTGACGTCCCTCCGGGAGTTGGCCGCGCCCTCCCGCTCCCCACAGCCTCCACGAGTCTCCGCCCCGCTTCCTGCCGCCGGACCCCGCCTTGGCCCGGCCCCTCCCCGCGGCCTGGGGCGAGCGGGGGGCGGGGCCAAGGAGTGCAGAACACGTGGGCTCCGGGGGCAATGCAAGGGCGAGTGTCCCGGTGTGCATCCGCTGCGGGTGGGCGTCGCTGAAAGGCCGCACGCTCTGGCGCTTGCGCACGCACGCTTCCGCCTTCAGGCCGGCTGATTTTACGTTGCACATCTTGTTCATTCATTCCTCAACAGTCTCTTAAATGAGTACCTGTTACCTGCCAGACCGACAATATAAGTGGATCTCCTCAATCAGCATGAACAAAGTGAGAAAGACAGATGATCACACCAAGTGTAGGCGAGGATCTACTTATCTTTATGGAGATGTGTAATTTGATAGAGACCCTTGAAAACCGGCAGTTTCCTAGTAAACCTGAGCATATGCCAAATCTATGATCCCGCAATTCCGCTATTCATTTGTCAATACCTAGCAGAAAAGCATGTCTAAGCACCAAGAATGTTCAGTGCACTATTCACAATATCCCCAGAGTGAAAACTACCCATCAGATAGAATGGAAAATGAATTTTGATCGTTTTATACTATGTAGACACAGCAACTAGAATGGCTGATGTCCTGCCAAACCCCACTGGACAAGTGTCATGAGCAAATTTTGAGGAAAAGAAGATAACTACAACAGTACACATTAGAGGCTGGGTGTGGTGGCAGATGCCTGAAATTCCAGCACTCTGGTGGCTGAGGCAGAAGGATTGCTGTGATTTTGAGGCCAGTCTGGGGTACATAGTAAGTTCAAGGATTGCCTGAACTACATAGCAAGACCCTGTCTTAAAACACACACACACACACACACACACACACAGACAGATAAATCTATATGATGTTCAATAACTAGAATTTGTGATTTGAGAAGTCATGATAGTGGTCTCTCTTGGACTGGGAGGGATGCAAGGGAGATCTTCTGGGAGCTGGTCAAATATGGTCCTTTGAGCATATTTACTTTGTGAAAATTCATGAAGCTGTACACTTATGTGTGTACATGTCCATATGTACATTATATTTCAATTAAAATTACTTAAAATTAGTGTGATATGGATGTTGTTTTGTTTTGTTCGAACTATGGTCTTACTACATAGTTTAGACTAACCTTGAACTCACAGTATAACCCCGGTTAGCCTCAAACTGGCCTCCTCCTGCCTTGGCTCCCAGATACTGGGGTAACAAGCATGTGTAGTGTGATTCCTGACCTCATGGTTGCTTTTGAGGCTGGCCAATTGTAGATAAAGACTGTGTCTAAATTTGCGCTGTTGTCCCTGTGTATATTTTTCAAAAGCACATCTGTGACTTTTGGAATGATCATGTCCAGAGAGTGAAAGGGACTGGGAAGTTAGTTATGGCAGCATTTCTGAAGCCAAACTACTGAGACAAAATCTCAGCTCTGTCACACTCAGCTGTGTGACACTGGACAAGTCACTCACCTCCATTTCCTCATCTGTAACAGAAAAGTAAGTTTAGGACAGTGCCTGGCACACAGTAAATACCCATTGTTGATAAATGTGTGCTTGTGACCCTTGCTGACAGGCTGCTATACCAGTTATCTCCTTTGTCTTGGCAGTTGTCTGGTAGTAGCCTTTCAATCCTTTTGTTCCTAAAGTTTCCTGCTGTTGTTTATGTCTTTCTACAGTATGAGCCACTTAGGAGATCAGAGACCAAATATGAGCCATGACTGTCCCAGAGCCCAGGACAGAGTTTGTGCTTGGGAGCAACTGCAGGGATGAGTTTTCAGTCCCTTCAATTTCCACACCAGGTTAGTGGGGTTGCTGTCTGGGTGCAACCTTCTTCTTCTCCTTCCCCTCCCCCTTCCCCTTCCCCTCCTCCTCCTCCTTCTTTTTTTTTTTTTTTGTACCAGGGAGGGAACTCATGACCTCCCCTGGCCTAAAAGGTTTTGTGTTTTGTGGGGTTTTGTTGTTGTTACCAGGGATTGAACTCATGACCTCGACCTTGCTAGCACTTGCCAGGCAGGCACTTATGCCTGTTAAGCTAAATCCCAGCCCCTTGGGTGTGACCTTCTATATAGGTCTCTGAAGCTTGTTCTCACTGGAGTGAGAATGTGTGTCTATACACTTTACTTTCAGTAGATGCATGTATGTGAGGGGATGGTCTATTACTGGGCCTAATGAGGTGAGGTGGGGGTCTGTGTCCCTCCTGGCAGGTAGGAGGATAAAAGTGAAAGCATCTAAGATAAGCTAGGAGGTGTATGTCTAGGCAGTTTTGTTCCAAACTACCCTGCTTCCACCGCCCCTTTCTTGCCTCATACCCCCAGCCAGGAGAGGACTACAAATTCCTACCCTGCCAGCCTGCACCTTCTTTCTCTTGTGCCCCAGTTTTCACCACAAAGGAGCCCAGACTTCAACCCCTGCCTCAGGTCGGAAATAGCAGTGTATAGCTGCCTCCCAGGCCCTGACACCCCCAGCCCCCAGATCCATTCATCGTACCAACAACCTGCCTCCCACTTTGGGCCTCTTCCCAGACTAGGCCCGAAAGGCGGGGAGCTGAGCTCAGGGCCAAGGAATCTGCCTGGAAGCCGCGGTGTGTGTGTGTAGGGTGGGGAGAACCTCTTTGGGGTCTGGGCTATGATTGGCTGCGCCTGGGCCACGCCCCTACCCCTTCTCCCCTTCTTCCCCCTTGGAAGGGGGGCGTGGAGGGAACCGGGATCAGCCAGGGGCCAGCATGAGCCTGAGGGAGGGAAGTCTGGGTAAGGGGCCGAGGGACTAGACGCTGGGTCCCTGAGGGGAGTGGGAGTCAAAAAGGGTGACAGCTGGGGTTCGGGTCTCTGCCATCCTGGGTCCGGGAGTGGTGTGGCCGGGGCGGGGGAAAACAGGCTTCGGTGTCAGGTAACAAGCGGGTGAGTTTGGGAGACGGGCAGGCGCAAGGGTTTGGGGGTAGGCCTGGGGTTGAGGCTTCAGGGGTTTCAGTTCGAGGGTTAGATCACCGATCAAACCGGTGAATACACCCAAAGGGAGGGCTAGAGTTCGAGCTGGAGCAGCCAGAAGCCTCTTTGAGATTTGGAAAAGATTCAAGTATTGAGGCGCTGCTGAGGATCGCTACTGGTGGTGGGAAACTCGGGCGGGGGCGGGGCGGCAGTTGCCGGGTCAGGACTACATTCTCCAGCATACACTGGGTTCCCGCCTTGTGCTTCTTGGGAAATGTAGTCCTGAAGCGCCACGCTTTGGACGCTGATTCACTGATGCTAAGCCCCATGTTTTGCATACAGTGGGCGTGAAGAGGGAATTGAGCTTCCCGCAAATCGGCCTTAAGGCATATTCCAATTTGAATTTCAATTCTTTAGTGATGCTGAATTCTATCAGCAGTCACAGAGGTACCTGTAAGCCGTATTCTTAAGGGGATCCAGGGCCACAGCAGATACACAGAGGTAAAAGAGCTACTTTGGAAATATAAACAAATGGCCTTAAGTCAAAGGAAAAAATTCATTTCAGGGAAGAGAGAATTTGGAAGCTGCACTAAGGAGCAGCATTTGAATTAGGCTTTAACAGGATTTCAACAGTGATATGAAGACGGGACACATTTCACATAGAGCAACTGCTTGACAATGATATGCTGCCTCATTTTTCCTCAGTTGGAATGGAACACTCTTCTGAACACTGGAGAATCCAGAGCAGAGTTTCAGTTCAGGAAGGAAGAGCCCCCTCCCTCTTCCCCTGGCCTGGGGAGAAGTGGTCAAGGAGAAAGGGTTCTTGGGCTGCCCTCATTCTTACCCCCCTTTCCCACCAGAAGACCCCCAGGCAGACTCCTCAGTCTCATTCCTTCCCCACTTGGAGGCCAAGATCCGTCAGACACACAGCCTTGCCCGCCTCCTCACCAAATATGCTGAGCAGCTGCTCCAGGAATATGTGAGTGAGAATGGGGGTTGGGGTGTCAAGGGTCTGGGAATTGGGGAAGCACAGGTTACAGAGGTCCTCCATCACCCATTTCCTTACTCTCATCTCCAGATGTGGAAATCAGGGCTTTGGAGAGGGGCAGTAACTTGTTCCTGGTCACACAGCAAGTTGGAGGAGGACCCTATCTCTTCCCCATATAATAATCTGCCACAATTTGGAAGCTCCCTTCTTGGTGCTTAAAATCAGAAACAGCCTGAGAGAGAAAAGAGAACTTTCCTCTGGGAGTCAAGAAACTGAAATTTAGGTTCCATGTGATTATATCACACAGGGAAGGGAACTCTTCTAACTGGGATATTCAGAGAGGCCAAAAAGGAGTTTCCATTTGGGGCAAAAAGTCTGTCCCACAATGTGACTTTTAGAGAGAAGAGAGGTCTGTCAATATCTTTATCCAGAGAGAGAAGATACTTCCCAAAGGAGGTGGCTGTAGTTTTGTATCAGACAGACTATAAGCCTGCTTGTGGACTTATGACCTTGGCCATTTATGATAAATTAAAAATAATAATGTAACAATTATGACAGTGGACAGTGGGATAGTAGAAATAGTGATATAAATTTGGCTCAAATTCCAGCTCTGCCACTTCTTAGATGGCTGACCTAAATCACTGTTTGTTTTCAGCGTAATTTTTTCATCTAGGAAGCTGTCATCATCACTACCATCACACTCATCACTGGGGAAATACTGTGCTTAAACCAACAAACAATGCCTGACCCAGGGGCAAGATGTTTACAAAGGAAAATGTTATTACAGCATTTGACAAACTGCAAATCACTTTTATCTTTTATTTGTTTATTGAAATGACAATGACTCAATGAGTCCATGCTTAATACATATACAAAGGTTGGGGAGGATGGGAAGAGGTGTGAAGTCAAATGGATCCTTCTACTATCCTCCATGATTTCCAAGAAACCCTGGTAGAAAGAAAGACTAGGGAGGGAGCAGTGCCCTCATTGTACAGTTAAGAAGACTGAAGCTCCTAGAAGGTTTTGCCTGAAATGGCTTAACTAGTTAAGTGACCAAGACAAGATTTAAACTTGAGTCTGTAAGATGGCATTAATAAAAGAGCCAATGTTTATTGAGCCCTTCCTAAGCCCTGTCTTAAGCATTTCACATGCTCATACCTACCTTAAGAAGTTGACACCGTTACTGACTTCATATTAGAGAAGAGAAAACAAAGGCATTGGTGTAAAGAGTATGTTGCTTTGGGTCCCATCTCAAACACAGCAGCCCTGTTAGGAGGGGTTTATCGTTTGGAGGCAAAGGAAACAGGCTGCCAGCAAAGGAAGGAGGGCTCAATGAAGTTTAGACAGCCCCCATTTACCGCCCCCCCACCCCCGGCCCGTTTTGTCCCTTCTGGGGCCGGGAGCCGCTGACCCCGCCCACTATCTGTCTCCGCAGGTGCAGCACCAAGGAGCCCCCTTCGGCTCGCCCGGCTTCTCTCCGCCGCGGCTGCCGGTTGCCGGCCTGAGCGCGCCGGCGCCTGGCCACGCCGGGCTACCGCTGCCGGAGCGGCTGCGTCTGGACGCGGTGGCGCTGGCTGAGCTGCCCCCGCTGTTGGATGCTGTGCGCCGCCGCCAGGCAGAGCTGACACCGCGCGCGCCGCGCCTGCTGCGGCGACTGGAGGACGCGGCGCGCCAGGCCCGCGCGCTGGGCACTGCCGTGGAGACCGTGCTGGTCGCTCTGGGCGCCACTGCCCACGGGCCCCGCCGCGAGCCCCCAGCAGCCGCCGCTGCTGCCACCCCCGCCCCCGCGGGCGTCTTCCCAGCCAAGGTGCTGGGGCTGCGCGTGTGCGGCCTCTACCGCGAGTGGGTGCGCCGCACCGAGGGTGACCTGGGCCAGCTATTGCCCGGGGGCCCTGCCTGAGTGCTGCCACTCGCTGTCTCCTCTGCCCTGTCTATCTCCCTTCTTCCGCCTGTCTCCATTTCCCTGTTTCTCTCCATCTCCACCAGTGTCTGTTCTCGATTGTCAATGTCAAGCTGTACCCACTCCATTCCTTTTCCTCTGTGGACCTATCTGCATGCCACATCCCCTTGGCCTAGTTTTCTTGCCATCCCTCACCTTCTTCATGCGTGGGCCCGTCTTTGTCTGTCTCAGCCTCATCTAATGCATGTACACCTTTGTCTCTGTCTTTCAGTCCCTCTGTTTGACCTGTGCTGACCAGGAAAAGTACCCGCAGTCCTGTGGTGGGAAGGCACCCCCCACCTCTAGTCATCCCATCTGCCTGCCGCTCTCACTCTCCCTATTCATCCCTTCAGGCCTCCTTCTCTCGCTTTGATGTCCTTTCTGTCCTTCGCCTGCCTCTCTCTCCTACTCCTGCACAGCTCTCTCCCCCAGCCAGTTCTGTGGTAAGGGGAAGGAAAAAAGGGGAGAAAAAAAAGCAAAATCTTAAAAAGAGTTTTATTTCATAATAAATAATTAATATTTTGTAAATAAAATGTTCAAAATTAAAACTAAAATTACCTGTACATACAGTTGTTGAAAACAGGGAGACAACTTTGAGATGAACAGAATCTTTAGGGTACAGGCTGATCCTCTCCACAACATATCCAAAAGGCACAGTATAAACAAGAAATTAAGGAAAGCCCTGGGCAGAGGATTCCAACTGTCAGCCCAAAACAGAAAATGGATGTGTCCTAAGGAGAAAATAGACCTGATGTGAATCCTTACTTTTTCCAGGATTGGATTTCCATTGATCAGAAGTAAAAGCTCCTTCAGATAGAAGGCTGAACAGTGGCCAGAAGTAGACTAGCAAAGGAAATGAACTCCAGCATGGAGGAAGAAGGCCTCTCCTTCAGAAAGGCTGTATCTTCTCACAGGAAGTGAGGTAGACAGGAAGGCAGCTCTTCCCCAAAATTACAGGAAGGGGAAGGTCTCTGAGAGAGCCCAAGGAGAAGACCAACTGTCCTGGAAGCCTCTTCCAGAGGGTGTCTTCTTTCCAACCAGGAAGTAGGAAAACTGGTACCACTGGATGAGGTATCCACAAAAGGGACCTATGGAGACCCACCCAGATGTGGACAGAGGTCATTGGACCTAGGTGGGAAGCTCTACGCATTAAGGAATAGAGACCTGGCTTCCAAGAAATACTCCTAAAAACATGGCACATAGCTGTTTGATTAGATGTCTCTCTATCTTAGAAGCAAGGTGGAAAAAGACATTGTGAAAGAGGAATCACTGCAGACTCTTGACAGGAAGTCCTACCCTTCATGCTGGGTACTTGGCTTTGAGCAGAGCCAAATCCCTCACAGCTCGATCTGTCCAGTGACCATATTCTCGGGTCACTACATACCCACGACATTTTCTCTCAAAGGCGGAAGCCCCGAAGGGGACAACCCCGATAGTGTCTTTTTCTGGAGGTATAGGCAGCCCAAGGGCATTCATGATGGCAGCCATGTTGCCAAGCAGACCTTGGGCTCTCAGTCTTGCAACTCCAAGCTGGGCCAGCAGGATAGGACTACCAGGATTCAGGTTACTCTGATCGTCCCCCACAAGCTGGAGGTGCTGTGTCAAAGCCTGGAAGGCTCCCTGGGCCTGGCTCAGGCGCTCCCCATCATCCAATGCATGCCAGATCTTGAAAGGGACTGCAGCAGGAGGCAGGCTGCTCAGCTGGAGCTCGGGAGCTGAGAAGCCAGGGTCACTAAAAGGGCTGCCCTGGTACTGGAGCTATAGGAAGAACAGAGACAAAAAAAAAAAAAAAAAAGGAAATTAACATGTCTGCCCTCTGAGATTGGAGAGTTGGTGGGATATCCTAATACAGGGCAAAAGCGCTATCAGTCTATTGGCCTGCTGGGTATTTAACTCAGTGGTGTAAGTACCTGCCTGGCAAGTGCAAGGTTGTGAGTTTGATCCCCAGTACAAAAAAAAAAAAAAAATTCAGTGCAGGTTCCTATTGTTTATCCTTTGTGTACTCCCTGTTGGACAATGAGTCACAAGTTTCTTTTTTCTTTTCTTATTCTTCTTTTTTCTTTTTTTGTACCAAGAATTGAATTTAGGGCCTTGTTTTTAGTCAGGTAGGCACTGCACTGCTGAGTGGATTGGACCATACCAGGTCTAATCACAAGTTTCTTTTCTTTTCTTTTTCTCTTTTTTTTTTTTTTTTTTGAGACAGGGTCTCTCTATGCAATTCAGAAGGCTGGCCTTGAGCTCACTTTGTAGCCCAGGCTGGTCTCAAACTCACAATGATCCTCTGATCCTCCTGTCTCAGCCTTCTGAGTGCTGGGATTACAGGCGTGAGCCACCACGCCCAGCAATCACAAGTTTCTATAACTCCCATATGGCAATATTATTGTGACAATAGTAAATAATATATGTAAGGCACTTAGTACAGCACCCAAAACAAAGACATGAAAAGGCATCATTATCTAATGGTATATAAAATCAACAAACATTGTAGTTATATTTTTATGTTATTCTCAATCCAAATATATTGACAGTGCACTGTAATTACAACTGATAATTCTCTTTTATTTATAGTATTTAGTTTGTTAATTTTATTACAATTCTCTCTTTTTTTTTTTTTTTTTTTTTGACACAGGGTCTCGCTGTGCAGTTCAGGCTGGCCTTGAGTTCACTTTGTAACTCAGGCTGGTCTTGAACTCACAACAATCCTCCTGCCTCAGCCTCCTGAGTGCTGGGATTATAGGCATGAGCCACCATGCCCAGCTTCTCTCTGTCTCTTTATTCCCTGTTATCCGTCCTATAGGTATCCAAGGATCAGTCAGCCCTAGGTAGGTGTGGGCTAGGAGATTGTGGTGTGAAATTCCACAGACCTGGTTTCAGATCTGGGCACACTGCCAGTTATCAAATGTGTGTTCTCAGGTAAATTATTTATTGTCTCTTAAGACTCAGTTTCCTCATCTGTAAAATTGGTTTTAACTCCATCTTTCAGAATGGTTTGAGGAGGCTAATAAAGTCATGAACTAGAGCCACAGTTACTCACCTGTAATCCCAGGACTCTGGGAAGATGGAGTAGAGGATCACAAATTAGAGCCAAGCTGGACAATGATGAGACTCTCTCAAAATGAAAAATAAAAAAGGGCTGAGGATATAGCCATGGTCCTAGGTTCAAACCCCAGTACTTGGAAGAAGGGGTTACATGTACAGTGCCCAATGATTAAAGTCCTTCCTTCTCTGTTACACACTTGAGAGGTCAGCAAGGCTGGATCTCTATCCCATTTTGCAGATGAGGAAACAGGTCAAGTGAAGAGGTATGACTTGCTCACAGACACCTAACCATCGTAGCAACACTTGAGTGACTGTGTCCCTAGTTAACAGAGCCCCTAGCACCTGGGACCCACAGAGGAGTCTCCTAGGCTCTGGTTCCTCAACCAGGGCAATGCCCCTCCTCCCTTGTCCCCTGCATGTCAGTGTCACTCACATAGGTCTGCAACAGTGTTGATGTATTCTTCTGCATGTAGAGAGCCAGGCTGTAGGCTTGACTGATGGGCTCAGCTGGGGAGATGGGGGCTGCCAGTCTCAGGTGTGGCAATAGCAGGCTCAGTAGGCAGAGAGAGGCTAGCAGAGGAAGTCAGAGCTCAGCACAAGGTCCCTGGCCTTGCCTGCCAATTCATTTACTCATCCTAACAACTCCAAAGATACCTTTGTAATTACCTTGTACTTCCACGTCAGGGCAGAATCACTATGTAGGTAGATTATTTCCAGCCCAGAACTCCTCTTGAACTTCCCTTGAACTCCAAACCCACATATTCAACTTGCTACTTGACATTTTCACTTGCACATTAATAAACATTCTAAAATACCACATTCCAAGTCAGTATTTCTTCCCCTCAAGCATTCTTACAGTTGCTTAGGACCAAACCATTGTGTCTTTTTTTTTTTTTTTTTTAGATTGTCTTGCTATGTAATTCAGGGTATCCTTGAACTCATTATGTAGCCCAGGCCAGCCTCAAATGCATGGTGGTCCTCCTGCCTCAGCCTCCCAAGTTCTGGGATTACAAGCATGCATCACTATGTCTGGCCAGGGCTGGAAGGAGGGAATTCCTCTTTAAGACATTTAATTCTCTATGCATCCGATTCTACAGTGAATTGTTTTGGCTCTATTTTAAATGGTAGCCAAGCAAGTGTTTCTTTTATAAAACAGGAGATGCTCTATGAATTTATACGTAATCCTAGCTCAGGGGCCGTTCTAATTTTCTCTGCATCATTCCAATTTTAGTATAAAAGCAAACGTTATATGAGTTTCTGGATCTGAATGCTGCTTACCAGGATATGGTTTTCCTAAACAGGGTGCAGTGGTACACTCCTATAATCCCAGCACTCTGGGAGGCAGAGGCAGGAAGATCATGAGTTCAAGCCTAACCTTGGCAATACTGGGGATTGAACCCAGGAAGATGAGGTAGGGGGATCACAAATTAGAGCCAAGCTAGACAACTTGGTGAGACTCTGTCTCAAAATGAAAACTAAAAAGTTGTACCCCCAGATTGATTGATTGATTGATTGATTGATTTTTTATCAGTACCAGGGATCAAACTCACCACCACTTCCTTGCAAGGCAGGCGCTTATGCCGCTGAGCTAAATCCTCAGCCCTTTATTTATTTATTTATTTATTTATTTATTTATTTATTTATTTATAGGCAGAGATTCACTAAGTCTCTAAATTGCCCAGATTGGGCTCAAACTTGCCGTCCTTCAACCTCAGCCTCCCAGAGTGCTGGGATTGCAGGTGTGTGTGCCACCATGTTTAGTTTAGCCCAGGGAATAAACGTTTTAGACTCAAAATATCCACTACTCAATTCAGTAATCCCCTACCCCCAGCCTTATTCTAGTTGCAATTTATTGAGATCCTGTCTCTCAATATAAAAAATAAAAGAGGGCTGGGGAATTAGCTCACTGAAAGGGCCTTAAATTCAATCTCCAGTAATAACAACAAATGAAAAGGATATGGTTTCTGTAAAAATATATTGAGCTGTATACTTATGACTGGTGTATTTTTCTGTATACTTATTATGTCAATAAAAACTTTTAAAAAGGTATGTATATCCAGAATCTGACCACTTTGCCTCCTTCCATTGCTACCACCCTAATCCAAGCCCCAACATCTCTCACCTCCTCGCTGTTCTCTGCTTATATCCTGGCCACAAGTTCAACCACGTCCTTCCCTTGCTGAACATTCCCATGGCTCTCAGCTGACTCAGTAAAAATCAAGTCCTCAGTGGGTCTGCGGAGGCCTGGGCCCCATACACTGGCTTTGTTATGTCTTGTTGGTATTCTTCCCTGGGGCGTTTACCCTTGCAGTGCCCTGTCCAGGTGACCCCAAACCTTCCCTTGGCTCCAGGTCCCCACTCTGCTAAATTGTGCTGATTCTCCATGCCCAAGATCCCTCCCTCTCCCTGACTGACTGTCTTCAGGAATTTTTGTTATCTGAGAATGTCAGTTTCAGAACCTTCAGGAAAACCACCTGGTTCATTCATTGCTGATTTTTCCTAATAAATATTGCTTGAATGAATGAGTGAGTGAAGGGGGTATGAACGGCCTTATTCTAGCCTCTTTTTGATTACCCAAATCCAAAGACTTGCTTTTTTAATTTTTTAAAATTTTATTTTATTTTATTTTTGTGTGTGTGTGTTCCTGGGAATTGAACCCAAGGTCTTGCACACGCTAAGCAAGTGCTGTACCACTGAGCTACCTCCTCACCCCAGGCATACTTATTTTCAGTTCAAATATGTAGTGCAAAATTGTCCTCCCAGAGGGCTGACCCTGTTTGTGTTCTGAGTGGGAGATTCAGAGCAGAGGGAAATGCCTTGTCACCTGGGAAGTCAAGGAGATGAGAGGGAGAGGTAAACTTAGGATGCCCACTTCATTCCTCTTTCTACATTCCCGAGTTCTTAGAAGTTCTGAACCTATCAAGAAACAGTTGAAAGTGAAGGCCCCTCCCCACAAACTTGAGTGAGCTCATCCTCTATCACAATGGCATTATAATTTACTTCTATATTGCCTGTGTCCTGTGTCTGCACAATGAAGTTGCCATCAGGCCAAGGATTTTCCTCTGTTCACAGCTGTATCCCCAAATGCTTAGAGCAGTCCAACCAGCTCTCGGTATCTGTTCGTTTTGCACCCACACATTCAACCAGCTGCAGATGGGAAATGGCATTTGGTACCAAACATGCATAGATTTTTTTTCTTGTCATTATTCCCTAAACGATAGGTACAGCAGCTATTTGCAGAGCATTCATGTTATATTAGTATATAAGTTATCTAGAGATGATTTATAAAGTATTTGGGAGATTGGGTAGGCTATATGCAAATATCACGCCCTTTTCTATCAAAGACTTGAGCTTCTGCAGGTTTTGGTATCCTGAGGTAGGGAATTTCTGAAACCAATCCTCCAGACATGCCAACTGCACTTAGCACATACTAGGAACTCAGTGAATATTTGTTGAGAGAATGATGCACAAAGCCTTCTATGGCAAGGAATCAGAGGTTTCAGCAGGTGCATGCTCCCTAGATACATGTGCCAGAGCAGCCAGATAGGCAACCGAGCAAGGTGCTACTCTCCAGGCCTCTGGGCCCTGGTGCTCTTACCCGTCACTCACCCAGCAGACAGCTCATGCTCCCTCCTGGGCTCCTTCCTCTCTGTAGTCTCTGGGTCTTTCCAGGGCACCTGTTCTGTCCCTTAAGTGGCTTTATACCTGGGATTGAGCCCTGGAGCTGCCCAGGAGGGAGGGAGGGAGTCACACCTACAGAAGGAGGGCGGGCAGTAGACAAGGTCCTGGCAGAGAATGAGGTAGGCACAGTTGGGAGACATGACAGGGAGAGGTTTGGAAGGGACCCAGAGGAGGGCATATATTCCAGGCCACACGGAAGTCCTGGAGATAGTGGTAGCTAGCGAAGGCGATGCTGAGATGACATCTTAGACCCTCGCAGCCCCCAAATTTGACCTTAAACCCTGGTGGGTGTAGGGAGGGTGCAAGGGCTAGAAAGGATTATGGGGGACAAAGGGGCCGCCTTGTTCCCTGCTGCTCTGCACGTCCTGGGATCCAGTTTCTCCTGAGGAGGCGGCCCCCCTGCTCTGCCCACGCCCACAAGGACCTAGGCACTGAGCCCTGGCTCCCAAGGAGTTTGGAAGAGGAATAGGAGAGGTAGCATAGGAGCAATGTCATCCACACCCAGGTACACCCTGGGACACAGGAGCATATACACGTCCACACACGCGTGAGCATGTGAGCCCACAACAAGCAGGTGGGCACACACACTTTCATGTATTCATCCATTGAAGTATATCTGGCCCTACTGTGTGTCAGTCCCTGTTCTAGGTGCTGGGGACAGAAGATGGAACATGAGCGATAAACTTCCCTGCCCAATGGAGCCAACACTACCAGGTGTGCCTATGTGTGGGTCACATTAGGCCAGGCCTACATGCGTCACACAGCCAAGAATCCAGAGAAAGATGCTTGAGTGCACGCAGTTGCCCATGGGAACACTGCACACGTGGAAGCCCAGCCGGAGGCACCTGCATGGCAGACATGACAGGGGCATGCATGCCTGCTGCTCTCATGTGTGTGCACAGACACACACGCAGCCAGCACTGGGGGTGGGGTGGGGAGAGAGGCTGGATCTAGCTGCATGTTAGCATCTGATGGGTTGGGAGCTCTTGTCCTTCTGCCCAGCACAGCACACAGAGCCTTCTCCCTCAGAATCCTGTGGCTGAGGAGCTGGTGGGGAAGAAGTGCCTCCCCAGAGCTTCTCACCCTCTCCACAGTGGGGTAACATTGCCCTCTCACCTCTGTGAAGCAGAGAGGGGTCCCTACTCTGACTCCACCCAGGTGGCCACAATACTGATTCACCACCACCATCACTGTTAGGGGTCATGAGGAAAAACAAGGGCCATTCATACCCTTGACAGGTAGAATACAGCACTTACTCTCTGTGGCACCAGGTGACCCAAAAGCAGGCGGGGCCCCTCCTTGTGCGCACACAGTCCAGTGTAGAGACTGACAATCAACGTGTGAGCTAGCAAAAACCAAAAACACCAAAGGGGTTGATGTAGTTAGCCAGGGGCTGGAATGGGGACTACATGAAGGAAAACAAAGCCCAGAAAGGGAAAGCTACTTACCTAGGGTCACACAGCAAACCTAGGGCAGATCCTAGGCCCTTGTCTCTCAGGCCCTTGTCCCGAATCTAAGAAGTAAACTGCAGGAGGGAGAAAGTTGAGGATAAAGATAGTTCTGAGTTGGGGGTTCTGAACAGCATCTTTAAGATGGGGCCAGCAGGCTGCCAGGTAGGGCCAGTACTAGGCAGGTGGTGATGTCAGGGATTAGAGGAAACCCATTGAGTCGGTGCACTGAGGCGTGGGCCAGGCCATGGCAGTGGAGTAGAGGGATGGGGGGAAGGGGAAAGGGGGGCAGATACTTGATCTGTGCTATTCACAAGTGGAGGTGTACGTGGTGCTGGGCCTCTCTTGGGAGGAAGGCTGACCCCTACCCGACCTCACCCCGTCTGCCTCTCTCGGGGCTTCTCTTTCTTTCTTTTGACCCCCAAGGGCCCTACAACTGGAGGAATCAGCCCCACCCCAGGTCCAGCTTCATTTGCGAAAGGTGACAGTCCTGGCAGAGGTCAGAAGCCTGTGTACCCTGTGCTGTCCCACTCCTTATGGGTCTGCCTGCCTTCATCTCTATTCTTTCTCACTAGAAACTGCTATCATCAGAATCTCAAAAATTTATGATTCAGAGGGCTTGGGTTCAAGTCCCACCGTTGTTCATCATTAGCTTGGCCAAGTTATAAAACCTCTCAGTCCCAGCGGCAGGTCTGGAGGTCCTGCGGATCTGTCTCTTGCTTCAAAAGTGTTTGGACGCAACAGACCCAGGGACTCCCTTTTTTTTTCATCTCCCATCTACTTTCCAGGTACAAATTTTGGGACCATCTTCTCGACCATCTGCTCCTTCCAGGACTGGCCAACACCATTCTTTGGTGGGTAGCTCCTTCCCTCTGATCAGCCATGACCTCTCAGATTCATCAGAATTATTCCACCAAGGTGGGGGCTGCTGTCAACTGCTTGGTGAATCTGCACCTGCAGTCCTCCTACACCTACCTCTCTCTGGGCTACTACTTCAATACACCTACCTCTCTCTGGGCTACTACTTCGATCTTGACGATGTGGCTCTGGCGGGCGTAGGCCATTTCTTCCATGAGCTGGCCAAGAAGAAACGTGAGGGCGCTGAGCATCTCCTGAAGATGCAAAACCAGCGTGGCAGCTGCGCTCTCTTCCAAGACGTGCAGAAGCCTTCTGAGGATGAGTGGGGTAAAACTCTGGATGCTATGGAAGCGGCTCTGACCCTGGAGAAAAGCCTGAACCAAGCTCTTCTGGATCTTTATGCCTTGGATTCTGCCAAGACAGACCCCCATGTCTGTGATTTCCTGGAGAACCACTTCCTAGATGAGGAAGTGAAGCTCATCAAGAAGATAGGTGACCACCTCACTAACCTCCGCAGGCTGTCGGGCCCCCAGCCTGGGCTGGGTGAGTACCTCTTTGAAAGGTTCACCCTTAAGCACGATTAGGAGGCCCCAGAGCCTGGCAGTCTCTGAAGGGCTCCTGCATCGGCATCAGGGCTTTGGCTTGACCCTCTCCCTCCAGCCACTAGGCAGTTTTTTCACCTCTTTGGAGCCCCTTCCCAAATCTTGGACCAAAAGAAAATAAAGAGTTTTACAGCAAAAAACCAAAACCAAAACCAAACAAAAAAACCCCCACACCTCTCAGAGCCTTAATTTGTTTCCTTATCTAGACACAGGGATAATAGTTCCCATCCCCCAGACTCTTGCCACTTTTACCCACCAAGTGCCTTGACCCCAATAGAATGCAGTATATAATGTACCAATGGCAACAGTTTCCTGCTCTGAGCCCAGTGCCTATCCCAGTTGTACACATGTTCCCAAGAGATCTGATGTCCATCCATCCCCTAGGCACCTCAAGCACGAACCCACCATCATGCAGAAACCACAATGGAGCCCATTCAGAACAATAAAGGTGACTTCCAAGCCAGATCCTCACTCTCCCAACCCCAGTCCCATTCCTGAATATAAATCTTTACCCAAACCAAGGTGGGAGTGGGAGTGTACTGGGCAGCTTCCAGAAACAAGAAATACTGGTAAAGAGAACAAAGAAATGTGAAGATTGGTGACATTAAACAAGCTACAGAAGATCAAGGGTCACTTTGTTTTCTCCTGATCTCCATCTCTTCCCTTGACTTCCCAGTGCCTACGAGATAAAACCTCGATTCTTCAGCCCAGCTTTCAAGACAGTCAGCCCATTGGCCTCCAGCTGAGCCTTGAGCCTCACCTTTTTTGGGTCCCCTCTGCTCCTCCAGCCTCCCAGCCTCCTGAGCTCTAGGTCTTGCTCTTGTTACTGCATACTGTCATCCTCTCCTTGGGGGAAACCCTTTCCTTATAATGCTTGCCCCAGCTGAACTTGGAGGCTCCTTTAAACTTCCAGACCCCGGTGTTACTCTAGTCCAATTACTAATCACCCTGCATCGTTACTGGCTCCTCCTAGTCCCCCTGCCCCATGGAGGGCAAAATCTTGTCTCTCCATACTCCCAGCACCAGGCCACACACCAAAGAGACATCTCAGTTATTGTGGAAAGAAAGCAGGCAAGAGTGGAATGTTCCAACTGTGGCCCTGCCCAGCCTTGCCCAGGAGTCTGCCTGCTGGGGGTGGGGATGGAGGGTGCCTGGCTTTAAGGAATGTCCCTGTCCGTGCTTCCCCTGGGAAGGGGTGGTGGGCCCAATGGGGCTACTGCACGATGTAGAAGAGGACTCCGACACAGTGATTGTCAGGAGTGATTCTCATAATCTTTTGGCCCTGTGTTCCTTCTAAAGAAGGAGCTGTCAACCGCACTTTTTGGAACACAGATTTATTTATTTATTTTTTTTTTTGTGAGGTGGAGTGGGCACCAGGGATTGAACTCATGACCTTAAGCACCTGGTGCTTATGCTGCTGAACTAAATCCCTGGCCCTGGGATTTTTTTTTTTTTTTGTACTGGGGATTGAACTCACAACCTGGCGCTTGCTAGGCAGGCGCTTAAGCCACTGAGCTAAATCTCCAGCCCCAACCCCACTTTTCAGATGAGAGGTAGAGTAAGGAAAAGAGTCATGTTTTTAAACCTCCATTATGTGACTGTTACTTTATATGCAGATACGATCTCATTCAATCTTCCCTTCACACAGGGAAGAAGGTTTTATGGTTATTATCCACTTTTTTCCAAGGTGTTGGGGATGGAACCAGAGGTCAAGGCTAGGAAAGCTCTCTACCACTGAGTTACACCCCAGTTCTATCACCCCCACTTTTATAGACAGAGTTCAGAGAGATCTCTAAGAGCACTCAGAGAATGAGCTGCAGAGGACCTGAACTCAGCGCCTGAGCTGCTTCCAGCCATCCTGATATGTTATAATATTGGCATCACAATCTGTCCCCGTCCTGGGGACACCTGGTCAGGCATTATGATGATGAAATAGGAGACAAGGATTTGGCAGCAGTAGCACACATACCAACCCAGCCTTGGCCCATATAGATTTTGGCAACATTCAAGGGCCAGTCAAGCTTTCCTCTGCTCCACGAGCAGCCCTAGGCTTGGAGAGCAGGCTGAGGATGAAGAGTAATGAGCCCTACACCAAGCCTCACGTGAGTCTGCCGTGAGACTGGGAGACAGTGAAATTAGCCCCAGGAGGACTGTACTGCATTCAGCAATTATATACTGGATGGTTTCTGTGTGACTTGAACTTCCCAAGGAAGTGACACATGGACAGAGTCTACTCAGATGAGTGGACCTTGCCAAGTAAGAAAAGCTACGCTTGAACTACACTAAATAAGTCAGGGATGGAAGCATAGCAGAGCCTGGGGCCAGGTACATGCTTGTAATCCCAGTGTTCTAGGAAGATGAGGCGGTGGGGGGGGTCACAAATTTGAGTCTAATCTGGGCCAGTCTTAGTGACTGGCTGACATCCTGTCTCAAAATTTAAAAAAAAATTTTTTTAAAGGCTGGGATCTAAGCGTGAAGGGGTGCACACACATAATCCTAGTACTTGGGAGGCTGAGACAGGAGTATCACATAAGTTTGAGGCCAGTCTGGGATATATAGTGAGTTCAAGTCCAGAATGGCCACATAGAATTTATCTCAAAAAAAAAAAACAGAACAAACAAACAAAAAAAGGGTTTTAGGTTCAAGCTCCAGTTATGCTAAGTAATAAAGACACAGAATTAGACAAATAGGTCAATAAAAAGGCCAGGAAAAGTCCCATGTAGATGCATAGGAACTTGGGATGTGACAAGCGTGACAAATCAAATATGGGAGGATAAGAATGCAGTGTTTTAGAATTTATTTAGAGACAAGGTTTTGCTATGTTATCCAGGCTAGATTTGAATTAATTATATAGCCCAATCTTGGCTTGAATTTATAATGATCCCCCTTCATCAGCTTCCCAAGTACTGGGATTACAAGCATACATCCCCATGGTAGCTTTCTTTTTCTTTACTTTTTTTTTTTTTGAGACAGGGTCTCACTGTGTAATTCAGACTGGCCTTGAATTCACTATGGAGCCCAGGCTGACCATAAACTCCTGGTGATCCTCCTGCCTCAGCCTCAGGAGTGCTAGGATTACAGGTGTGCACCACTATGCCCAGCTTTTTTATTTTTTTAACTTGCTGTTTAAAAAAAAGGCATCAAGGCAGCTAAAAGAATGTAAATGGCTGGGGATTTAGCTCAGCAACATAAGCACCTGCCTTGCAAGTGTGCAGTCATGAGTTTGATCCTCAGTACCAAAAAAAAAAAAAAAAAAAAAATATATATATATATATATATATATATATATAAGAATGTAAAAAAGTTTAGTCAGATGCTATAGAAGCTGCAGATTGCAACTTACCCAGATTTACTGCAGGGACAGCTGGCCTGGGAACTGGTTGTCAGTAGCTCACAGCTGTCTCCTTCTCTCTTGGACCTAAGGACCCTCATTCGCATAGAGGAAAATGTGGCAGTAGACCACTGCCATCTGCCACACTATCCAGAGGTGGCTGACCTCAGGGTGGTGGGTCAGCCTCTGGAAGGCACAACCAAGAGCCTGATGTGGAGAGAATACAGCAACAGGCTTCAAAGGCTTCTGCAGAAGACTCATCTATGATGCTGTGCTCCAGGATATGGGTACTCAGGACTGAGAGCCAAGGAGTGTGAGCAGGACTGGTCCCACTCAGCTTCAGTCTTTGTGACCCTTTTAGGGAATTTGTGCTTCCAGTATCCCTCAACTTGCAGCCCTGGGTATCTAGAGATTCTAGCTCCTGGTTGCAGAATGGCAAAGGACCATTCCACCAGGCATTGGATCTGTTTTGTTTTGTTTTGAGATAAGGTGTTGGCATGTAGTGCAGGCTGGCCCTTAACTCACTGTGATCCTCCTGCCTCAGCCTCTTACAGACATGTGTCAGCATGTCTGGCCCCCGTTGGATCTTGAAATTTGGTGTTCTTATAACCAGCAAGCAAAGAAAGGACCTGCTGAATACTGGCAGGGGTAAAAGGCTCTGGCCATCAACAGGTGACAGGCATATGTTTGGCATGCAGGTGAGCCACTGGTATATTTCCAGATGTTGATGCTGTGTCTTCTTTGTAAATGGCAAGTAGAATTATTATAGACAGCTAAGTTAGATAGAAATTAATATGCAGTCAGATAGGGCTAGTGAGTCAATGCAAAAGATGGCAACAAATTGCACCTGTGCCTGGAGGTGCACATGAAGAAGACAAGACCTCGAGATTAAAACTGCAAAGACTAGGTTTATACCTTCCTTAAGGGATAAGCAAAGGTTTAAGATTATACTGTACCTGGTGTCACCCTTTTTAGATTTTCCACAACAATAGACCATCATCTCACTAGAGGTGGGCCATGCTCTCCCACCCACAAACACTAACACTAAAGACAAGACTAAGATTATAGATTATCAACCAAGGTTAATGATGTTACTCATGTAACCTTGCTATTTGCCCTAGCTAATAATGGGTCAATATAACTAAGTGTCTATGTTTTCTTTCTTTCTTTCTTTCTTTCTTTCTTTCTTTCTTTCTTTCTTTCTTTCTTTCTTTCTTCTTCTTTCTTTCTTTCTTTTTCTTTCTTTCTTTCTTTCTTTCTTTCTTTCTTTCTTTCTTTCTTTCTCTTTCCTTTTTCTTTCTTTCTTCTTTCTTTCTTTCTTTCTTTCTTTCTTTCTTTCTTTCTTTCTTCTTTCTTTCTTTCTTTTGAGACAGCATCTCATTTTGCAGTTCAGGCAAAACTTGAACTCACTCTGTAGTCCAGGTTGGCCTTGAACTCACGGTAATGCTCCTGCCTCAGCCTCCTGAGTGTGAGGATTACAAGCATGAGACACCACTCCTGGCCTATATTTGTAATCTTATTGGCTGATTACAGTGTGACCCACGAGTAGCCAGAGAAAACATTCTCTAGAGAGATGACCTCAGTGGTAACCCACTTGGGACTACTCCTGTCTCTCAAGAGCTATTCCTATTCTTTATTCTTATTTCCCAGTTCCCAGCTGTATGTGCCTCATTCCTTTGGGCACACATGCTCCCTTCCTGAATGCATCCGTTCTCTCTCTCTCTCTCTCTCTCTCTCTCTCTCTCTCTCTCTCTCTCTCTCTCAAAATGTTCCTTGGAATTCATTCTTCAATTTTGGGGAACGTGAACTTGACACATCAGGTTGGGAGCTGTATCTGTCCTGCATTATGGGGCTTACAGGGGGGTGGGCTGCCAAGCCTGGCCTGCCCTCCTCTGCCAGCCCCCGAGTACTGGGGATTGAACCCAGAAATGCTCTATCACTGAACCACACCCTTCAGTTCTTTTTACTTTTCATTTTGAGACAGTGTCAAACTCATTAAATTGCCCAGGATGGCCTCAAATCAGTCTTTTGAGTAGCTGGGAGTATAGGTATGCACCACTGTGTCTGGGTTTGTTTGTTTGTTTTTGCTTTTTAATAGTAGCTAGACTAAAGGGCTGAAGTGGTATCTCATTGTGGCTATGATTTGTATTTTCCTAATAATTAATGATGTTGAACTCACTATGTAGCCCAGGCTGTCCTTGAACTCACAGCAATCCTGTTGCCTCAGCCTCTGGAGTGCTGGGGTTACAGGTGTGTGCCCCCAGATATGGCTAAGAAAAGAAATATTTTGAGCTAAATGAGTAGCTCAGTGGTAGGTGCTAGATTGTTCCATCTTCAGTACCCACCCCCACACTTTGAAAAACATGGTGCAGGTGAGGCAGGAGGATTGCCATGAGTTTAAGGTCAACCTGAAAAACAAAAACAGAAGTAAAAAAGAAAGAAAGAAAGGAAGGAAGAAAAAAGAAAAACATGGAAGAAAGACTTACTATTTATCAATCACATGTTTTGGAGGTAGACACTAAGAGTTGAATGCTGCCCACATTAATCATTCCCAATTTTTTTTTTTTTTTGAGACAGGGTCAGTTGTTTTTTCTTTCTTTTCTTTTTTTTTTTTTTCCTGGTACTGGGGATCAAACTGATAACCTTGTGATTGCCAAGGAGGCACTGTGCCACTGAGCTATATCCCTGGCCTCTCTGTCTGTTCTTGAACTCACTGTGTAGCCCAGGCTGGTCTCAAATTCACAGTGACTTTCCTGCCTCAGCCTCCTAAGGGCTAGGTGAAGCCCCAATTAGTTCTCTCACTCCTTTCCCCTATAGCCAGATTTTGGTTGGTTATATTACTATGTTTAGAGGGCTGGAAATTTGGCTCAGTGGTATAAGCACAAGGTTGTGAGTTTGATCTCTGGTACCCCCCACCAAAAAAAATTACTGTTTTTTAATAACATTTACAGTATATTCTATTCTGGAGCACTACTTTTTTGCTATTTAAATATTTTCAGTGGTAACCAATAACTTGTATATGTGTGCATACATGTCTGTGTGTATACTGGAGACTGAATCCAGGCCCTATACCCCAGTGCCCCCTTTTTATTAAGTTTATTGATACAATTTAGATATACATAATGATCATATTCATCATAAGGGATTTGTTCCTGTATATGATATATCTTGATTCTTTTTTCCCCATTCCCTTCTTTTCCTTCAACCCTTCTTTCCCTCTTTATTTACAAAAGCTCTGTTTCTTCCTTTTTTTGTGTTTTTCTTTTTCCTTCTTTTCTTTCCCCCTCCCCCTTCCCTGTTACCTTTTCCATTTGAACATTTTCTTCCTACTTCACAATATCTATTATACATTTTGGTCCTTATTTGCACCTCTGGTTTCTCACACCACAGAGGTAATGCGATATTTACAAGTGTGTCTGATTTGTTTCATTTGCGTATGGGTTCAAGGTGCATCCCCTAATCTAGAAATGGCTCAAGCTTATCCTTCTTTATGGCACAGTAGTACTCCATTATATAAAAATACATTTTCTTTATCCATTGATGAGCATTGTTTCCAAGATTTAGCTATTGCAAACTGTGCCACTATAAATATGGGAGGGCATATTTCACTTTTATTTCTTTTGGGAAGATACCAAAAAGGAATAGCTGGATTGAACAGAACTTTTAGTCTTAGTGTTTTGAGGAATCTCCACACTGATTTCCACAGTGGTTGTACCAGTCTACACTCCCACCAACTGTAGAGAAAGGTTCCTTTTTCCTCAAAGCCCCCCTAGCATTTGTTAATTGCTGATTTATTCATAATAGCCATTGTTTCTGGAGTGAGATTCCCAGCTTCCTTTTTTTAAGACAAGGTCTCACTACGTAGTTCAAGCTAGCTTTTGAACTGACTGTGTAGCCCAGGATGGCTTTGAACTCTTGTTGCTCCTCCTGCCTCAGCTGCCCAGGTAGAATTACAGGTGTGTGCCACCACGCCAGTTTCTCTAGGCCTTTTAGAAAACATGGGGTTGTTTCTTTGGCCACATATATGCAAATCTGTAATAGGATGATATTGTAACATCAAGAGAATGGGTACAGTGCAAAAAGGAACGCCACTCAAATGTCACCACGGCAAAACTGGAAGGGTCTGCAGCGTCACCCAGCATGCTGCTGGCATTGCCCTGAACAAGCAAGCAAGTCAAGGGCAAGACACTTGCCATGAGGATCGATGTGCGTATCGAGCACATTAAACGCAGAGTTGGGACAGCTTGCTGAGACGGGTCAAGGAAAACGACCAGAGAGAGACGGACCCCAAAGAGAAGGCCACCTGGCTTCCACCGTGGGCCAGCCAGCCCCGCCCAGAGGCGACACACTTTGTGAGAGGACAGGGGCTGGGTGGGCTCCCATGCGCCCCGCGGAGCCTCAAAAACAAGATTGCCCAGTGTTGAAAGGATGGTTTTCCTGACAGGTGTGTGGTGCCTTTATCTAACAGAAATAAATCTTTGGAGCAGATTCTCATTGTACCTAGTTCATTATGTCACTGTTCTTCAGTGTTTCTCTTACTGAAGGATGTGAGGTATTGTGCAGCTGTATACCCAAATGGTCAAATATTTATGAAATTTTTGTATTGGCTTGGCGATTCTCTAAATCACCGTGGGGGAGAGATGTATCAAAATAAATAGAAATCAGTGTATGGCATTTCAGTTAAATAAATTGTTTAAGCCAGAGGTAGTGGCTCAAGCCTGTAATCCCAGCATTCAGGAGGCTGAGGCAGGAGGATCGTTGCGAGTTCGAGAACAACCTAGGCTAAAAGTGAACTTATGGCCAGCCTGAACTTCATAGAGACACCCTGTCTCAAAAAGACAAAAAAATTGCTTAAAGCAAACAAAACAAAACTTTTTAAAAAATGCTTTAAAAATGCTGGTATGGTAGATTGAACTCCCAGAGCATTCATACTGAGCTACATCCCCAGACCTTTACCTTTTTTTTTTTTTTGGTAGTATCGGAAATTGAATTTAGTACCTTGCACTTGCCAGGTAGGCACTGGCACTGCACCACTAAGCTATATCCCTGGCCCCTTTGATTTACAGGTGTGTGCTTGTAAATTAATTTTTTTAAGCTGTGATAATATTTACTTGAAAAAGTAAAAGTGAAGAGTGAGAGAGAAAGTGCCTCTGTAGAGCAAGTTTGGGCAAGTAAAAGTGGAAAAAAACAAGAAAAAGTACACCCCACAGGACACAAGACAGTCTATGAGAGTAGCCATGATGGCCTCTTATTTTTATTTTATTTTATTTTATTTTTGGTACTGAGGATTGAACTCATGACCTCATGCTTGCCAGGCAGGTGCTAAATCCCCGGCCTGATGGCCTCATTTTTAATTGTGATAAAAAAATACAAGGTAGGGCTGGGGCTATAACTCAGTTTTAGAATACTTGCCTAGCATGTACAAGGCCTTTGGTAATCTCCAGCTGAAACAAGACAAAACAAAAAAAACTCATCCAAGCATGGTGACACATGCTTGTAATCCCAGTACTCTGGGAGATGAGGCAGGAAGATCACAAGTTCGAGCCCATTCTTGGCAAATTAGCGAAGCCCTGTCTCTCTCTCTCTCTCTCTCTCTCTCTCTCTCTCTCTCTCTCTCTCTCTCTCTCTCTCTTTCTCTCTCTTTGTCTTTTTGAGACAGGGTCTCACTATGCAGTTCAGGCTGACCTTGGGATCACTTTGTAGCCCAGGCTGGTCTCAAACTTGCAACAATCTGCCTGCCTCAGCCTCCCAAGTGCTGGGATTACAGGAGTGTGCCACCATGCCTGGCTGAAGCCCTGTCTCAAAAGAAATACATACATACATAAAATAAAAAGAGAGGAGGATGTAGCACAGTATAAAGGAACCGTGGTTCATTCCTCAGTAACAATATGAGAAAGCGGAAAAGGAACCCATAAAAAATTTACCTCCTTAAAAAAGAAAACTTTTACAGTGCTGACAGCCTTTATTCCAGAAACCCATGTAAAGCACTTGATCCTGGTTCTTAAACAAAAAGGTACATCTGTAAAAAGAAATGTAGTATTACCTACATCATAAATGTGAAGTGTCACATGGAAATTTCTACTAGCAGCAGAAACCCACTGCTGCTGACATCTGATCCTCCAGGATACTGACCTGAGTTATGGAAGTGTTCTGTGGCCACCACAGCCACTCACATTGCTGGGTATTACAGTTTTGGGATGTCACTAACCAGTTTCTGGAAACTTTTGAGGAACCTTGCTTTGGGCCATTGTCAATCTCAGAACTGACCACCGATTTCTCACAAAGAAACTTTTCTGTTTGCTTTCCCTAGTTCAATGTACGTCAGACTCATTTGCTTTTTTGGATGTTGCTGACCCATGTGATAAAAGCTCATTTAGTGAGTGTCTTCAGTGGACACTGAACCAGAAAATAGTTATGTCCCTATATATGATGGCACTAACTTCCGTTAGGACCCACAGGACTCTGTATTTTGTTATTAGAGCACTCCACAAATTTTCCAGTTCCTTTCCTTCTAGGCATGTGGAAAGAGTTCTCATCTCTGATCTCTTTTAAGTATGGTTGTGACTAACAAAATATGAGACTTTTCATGTCACTTGTGAGCAGTTATAAAAGTCAAAGTGTGTTTCACCAAGGTTTCCCGTTCCCAGTGATAATCATGGGAGCTCATACGGAGGTGGTGCCTTCTCTTCCACCTTATTCCTTGAGTGACAAGGAGCAGGCCTCCACAACTGAGCAACACTGGACCTCTGTTGTTAAAAAATGAAATGTTGTTACAGCACACCCTGGCCTATGCTGGCTGACATGGAAAACTGTGAACCTCAACAGAGACTAGAAGACTAAAAAGGGAAAACAGCTGTTCCTAGAAAGGAACCTCAGGATGAACAGGCACTCTGTCTACTGATGGAGGGCACATGTTCCAAAGTAGCAGACAGTTCTGTAATAGTCTTTTTCTTCTCTTTCCAGAAACCCACTTAAAGCACTCACAATATTGTGCTTACCAGGTAAGTGCTTGAGCCATTGAGTTAAATCCCCAGCCCTAGCAGACAGTACTGAAAGCAGTGATGTGCCCCTTTCCCTTTTCTTCCAGCTTGTGAAATTGGTCATGACCAGCTTCTGAAATTGGTCTCCACCCATGTTTCCCTATGTGATTTCCTATGTGGTTTCACACAGGAAACCACCACTACTGAATGATATTGAACCATCCTTCCAAAGTTTTTAAAACTGAATGTGCCAGCCATTGTGATACGTGGGTTGTAATCCCAGCACTTGGGAGGCTGAGGCAGGAGGAATACTGTGAGTTTGAGGCCAGTCTGGGCTACATAAGTGAGTTCAAGGTCAGCCTGAACTATATGGTGAGACCCTGTCTCAAAAAACAAAAAATCAAATACATAAAGGAAACAGAGAACTATCTGTCTATCATTTATCATCTATCTATGTAATTGTGTTGATAAAACTGGCCACAAACTCCTGGGCTCAAGTGATCCTCCTTCCTCAGTCTCCTAGGTAGCTGGAATTATTGGTGTGTGCCACCAAACCAAGTTCCAAATAACATTTTTGTATACAGGAAAAAGAACTTATTAGGGCTCATTGATACTCTTAGTTTATTTATGTTTGAGATCTGACTGTTGTCTTTATATTTCAAAGTCAATGTGGCTAATGATTTTTTCCTATTTTTTTAAACTAATTAAATTTATTGTTACATTTTAGGTACACATAATGATCACATTAATCATAGGAAATTTGTAGCTGTACAGGATATATCTTATTTCTTTTTTTTCCCAATCCCCTACCCTCTCTTCAACGCTTTTCACTTTCATTTACAAAAGCTTTTTTCCTTCTTTTCTCATTTTTTCCAATCTGATTATATTGGTATATTTTACATATATGTAATGATCACATTCATCATAGAGAATTTATACCTGTATATGCTATAACTCGTGTTTTCCCCATTCCCCTTCCCTTCTTTTAATCCTCCTCCCCTCCCCATTTACAAAAACTTTGTATCCATGTTTTCCTTTTCTCATTTTTTTCTTTTCTCTTGTTTTCTTTCCCCTTCTCTTCCTGGTTCCCCTTCCCATTTCAATACTTTCTTCCTGTTTCACAATTTCTCTTATACATTTTGGTCCCAATTTACCTTTTTGGTTTCTCAAATCAGACAAACAATGAAGTATTTACACATGCGTGACCAATTTGTTTCACTTAAGAGTATGGGCAAGGTATATCCATTTAGCTAGAAATGTCTCAAGCTTATCTTTCTTTATGGCTGAGTAGTATACCATTGTATAAAAAAACCTCACATCTTCATTCAATCATTGATTTGGGCTGTTTCTAAAATGTAGCTATAAAGAAAACAAAATTTAGCTATTTCAAGGGCTAGGGGTTCCGCTCAGTGGCACAAGCACCTGGCAAGTATGAGGTCGTGAGTTCAATCCCCAGTATCAAAAATAAAATAAAATTAAGCTATTACGAACTGTGCTTCTATAAACATGGGTGGAGCTGGGTATGGTGGCAAATGCCTGTAATCACAGCACTTGGGAGGCTGGGGCAGGAAGATTTCTGTGAGTTCAAGGCCAGCCTGGGCTACAAAGTGAGTTCAAGTCTAGCCTGAACTACATGGCAAGATGCTGTCTCAAAAAAAGAAAATAAGGCTGGGGATATAGCTCAGCAGGACATCACCCACCTGGCAAGTCGGAGGTGATTCCTGGTACAAAAAAAGTCCACAAAATCATGGGTGTGCATATATTACTGTGGTATGATGCTTTTAGTTCTTTTGGGAAGATAAGAAGGGGAATAGCTGGGTCAAATGGAATCTTTAGTTTTAGTTTTTTGAGGAATCTCCACACTGATATCCACAGTGGTTGTACCAGTCTGCTTTCCCACCAACAGTGCAAAGGTTCCTTTTTCCCCATAGCCCCACCAACATTTGTTATTGGTGATTCGTTGATAACAGCCATTCTTCCTGTATGATAGTATTTCTCAACTTACATTTTAAGAATAGATAATTTTTGCTTATGATAAAATTTTTACTTATAAAGTGAAAAGTTTTTCCCATATCTTTATATACAGCCTCACTCTATCACTTTCCTTTCCCCCCATAAGACTATGAGAAAGTGGACCCTTGATAGTCTTATTTTGGTTGCCTTAGGTGATAGAGTTGGGCTCACCATACTTACATTAAGAGGAATAAAGTGGGGTGGTGACTGAGGGGAACTAGGAAGTATATGTCTTGTCCAAAAGGGGTAGCCACTGCCCTCCTCCACTGTTCTGTTCAAGAAATCCAGATCCAGTATTGCTATATTTCAGGATTTTGAAAATGGAAATCAAATCCATTTTTGGATGAGAAATTTGTTGTTGTTACGTAAACTAAACATATATGGCTGGAGACCAGTCTGGGCTATACAGTGAATTCAAAATCAGTTTGGATGACATAGGCCCCACCTGAAAAAAAAAAACCCAAAAAAATAAACCCCCTCCAACCAAAAATCAAATAAAACAAATATGGCTGGAAATGATCAGTCTCTGAATGTTGTAGTTCTGAGTAAGGGCTCTGAGCTCTGCAGACTGGATTCTAGCTCTGCTACACATCTGTTGTGTATAGTTGAGGCTGCCTCTATACAATAGAATTCAGTGTTCTAGGACTTCTATGAGGATGTGTGACAATGAAACACACAAATGTGGTCACTTAGTAACATGTGAGATGGACATTTCATAAAACACGCCAGTGGAACAGACAATAACACACGAACTTCAGGTAGGAATTACAAAAAGCGTTCCTTGGGACAGCAGCATTGAACTTTTTCTTTTCTTTTCTTTGTCTTTTTGAGGCAGAATTTCACTATGCAGTTCAGGCTAGCCTTGAACTCATTTTGTAGCCCAGGATGGCCTTGAACAATTCAGCAGTTGTCAAGACTCGACCTCCCACGTGCTGGGATTACAAGTGTGGGTTACCACACCCAGATGGCAGCATTTAAATAGAGACCTGAAAGTAACAGTTAACTGGCTGGAGAAGTGAGATGGGAAGTGGAGTAGAGCACAACAGGATCAGGAATCAACTCTTTTTTTTTTTTTTTTTTTAAATCGGTACCGGGGATCGAACTCACGACCGCGTGCTTGCAAGGCAGGGGCTTATGCCGCTGAGCTAAATCCCCATCCCCAGGAATCAACTCTTGTGAAAGCCTTGATGCAATTCTGCAAGCTGAAGCAGTGAGAGCAAGGAAACAGATATTCTCCAGAAGCCAAGGACTTCCTGACTCCCGATGGTGTGTGCTGTAGAGAGCTTCAGTTTGGCTTAAGGATTGTCTCTGCCAACTTGGGACTTCACACTACATTGGCCAGCGGTAACTTCCTGACAGAAAAACCACACCCACCAAATATTCCGCAGGGCCCCTAAACGTAGGAGAGGGAAGCAAAGGGGGCTGGCGTGGGGTCAGCAGTGAGCAGCTTTCTAGGCGGAGCAGGAAGATCGAGAAGACAGGTAAGAGCGCCGCGGTGGGATGCGATCCCACTAGCGTTGCCAGCTGAGGTCTAGGTCGGTGGAGTGGAAATCAGGCAGGGCAGGAGGCAGCGCTTACAACTTCAGGTTGAGGAATTTGGCCAGTTTGCAGGAGCTCAATTAGATGGAGGTGGTGCGCCCCCTGGGAGCAGTGTTTGGTAGTGGAGACTGGATGACCCAGATAAGGAGGAGTGGGGGGCAGCTCAAGATGGGGGTAGCTTGCCTGGCACAGTTTTCTTCTCACAAAAGCTAACTGTCCGGTATAATGGACTCCCGGGCTCCTAGAATGGCTGGGTTGTACGAGACCTTGAGAAACGAACTACCGTCGCGTGCCCCGTACCAGAGCTGGGAACTTTCGTGAACAGTTACTATTCCTAACTCTGCTTGGAGGTGGGTATCATCAACCCCATTTTTCAGGTGAGAAAACCGAGGTTTGGTGACTTCCCAGGGCGGGGCAGGGACTTTTTCTAAGACCCCAGAGTCTTCCCTGGGGTCTTCACGACTTGTAAGATACTAATTTCTAGAGGTTTGGGGGAACAAGCATCGGGTATGAGACACCCGAGCTTTCCAAAGGACATGGGTGTACTTTCTGGCCAAAACCGTGTCTCCCTTGTCGCGACAGTATTGATTACTGTCGCTTTCCTTTAAAGGACTTCCCTTGAAATACGAAATCCTCACCACACGGGGACTCGGATGTTTCTCCCACACCCGCACTGATCCCCATTGGTGACACCAATTCTTCCCTGTCGAGTACAAACTTGGGACTACATTTCCCTTCAGAAAGGGTGGCGAGAAGAGGAGGAAGGAGACTTTCCATTTCCGGAGGCTCGCACTTTGGCTTGTCAGCAGAGATGCATATTACTACAGCCCAAGTCCTTTCTCTGTAGCGCTCAAGAGGGGACTACGTCCCCCAGCAGGCTCTGGCGCACAGGTCAAGCGGCTCTGCTGCCATGTTTGCTGTAGTCCTTGCCACCCAGTCACCCGCCTCGTTTCCGCAGGGGATGATCTTAGCTCCTGGACTACAAATCCCAAGTCGCCGCCCCCTTCCCTTCGGCCGCCATCTCGGCCACAGTCCCCGCCCCGGCCCTTCCATTGTCTCTGCTGAGGACAGCTAAGGCGGCCGGGAAGACTGCAACTCCCGTCGGGCTTTGCGCCTCCGGGTGTGGGATTTTGATAGTAGAGGCGGGCGGCGAGGTACTCAAGGTGGCTGAATGAGGCAAACAGGAGAGGTTAGGTGGCCTGCCATCTTTATAGTAGTCTGTTTATTCGCCCGGTTCCGCCATCCTTAAGGAACAGTAGAAGGTTAGAAAACTACTATTCCCATCGCACCTCATGAGATCGTCTGCTAGTCAGGTGTACGCCCCTCTTCCGCCATCTTACTTGTAGTCCTCGTTCCTTTTCACCTTTCCATTGTTCCTGACGAGTAGAAATGGCAGCGGGAAGGCAGCAGATGGACTGCGACTCCCGTCAGGTACTACACACGCGGAGGGTTGTGGATAGGAGGGCGTGTGAGTGCCTGGGAAGGAGACCGGGGCGGGGGTGAACGCCATCTTGTTTGTAGTCCTCGTTCCCGCTCCTTTTCTATGCTCGGCAACGGGGAGCCTCCGGCCAAGTGGACTAACACTCCCGGCGTTCTCGGCGCCGGGTTCTGCGCGCCTTCCGCCATCTTGTTTGTAGTGCCCGCCGGCCCGGGGCTCCCTTGTTTCCGCAGCAGCGCCAGCGTTCGCAGAACTACAACTCTCGTCGTGCTTCGCGCGCGCTCATCCTGGAAAGCGGAGGTGGCCGAGGGAGGTGGGGGCAGGGGGCGGGGTTCCTTTGGGAGAAGGAGGGAGTAGAGGAGGAGAAGGAGGAGGGAGGGGAGGGATAGAGAGGAGGAAGGAGGAAGGAGCTGAGGAGGGATGAGAGAGGCGGCCAGGGCCCCGGGCCGAAGCAGCGCGGGGCCGTGGGACCAGGGGGGCTGAGACACCCCAACTGCCCCCTCCCCCCTCCCTTGCCCCACTCTACCCTTTCCTCCCACGCTCCCGCTCGAGGAGGGGGTTTATTCAAATTTTATTTAAATTCTTATCTCCCGAGGGTCGCGCGCTGGGGGAGGGGGAGAGGGCGGGGGCGCGCGCTGGCTGGGGGGGCGGGGCCGGAGCAGCTTCCTTCACCCCCTCCGCTTGCCCGGTCGCCGTAGAGCAGGGGGCCGCTGTCCAGGGGCGAACCCAGGGGAGGGGGGCAGGTTACGGCGACCCCCCCCTCCCCGGGAACCGGAGGTGGGCGGGGCTTGAACCCCGGAAACGGCGGGGGGCCCAGGCCTGTCCCTGGATCCCAGGGCAGTGGGAACCGGGAAGGGGCCAGTTAAAGGGCCGGGGGCTCTGGGAGAGGAAGGGCAGGGTGGGGGGAGGGGAGCTGGGGCTCGGACCCGGGACTGAGTGGGGCCCGGGCAGAAGCTGAGCACCCTGCGCCCGAGGAGCCCCCGTTGGTCTGGGGGGGCTGAGGGACTGAGCCCCCCAGAGAAGGATCTCCCCCTGGAAGGGCCGCGCCGCAGCCCGTGGGAGGGCCTCGCCCCCGGCGCCCCCCATCTCCACTCGCCGCCGTCCCGGCCTCCGCCGGAGGGAGGGGCCGAGCGCCCTCGGGGGGCCGTGGACCCCGGCGTTCTGAGCGTTCCGCGCCCCGCGCCGCCCGGCCCCCCCGCTGCCGATGGCCGCCGACCCGCCGGGAGCTGCCGAGAAGGGAGAGATGGCTCCCGGGACACGTGTGAGGTGGGTTCATGCGGCTCCTCCTCACCCCCAGACCCGGGCAGCTCCCACTCCCATTCATCCTCAGCCCAGCCTCTCTCTACCTTCCCCGCCCCTAGCCTCACCCTACCTCTGCTCCAAACGCCTAATCTCTAGCCTTCCTGTAACCTCTCAGCCCAGGGAAATGACCTTCCTTCCCAGCCCCTTCTTCCCCTACCGGACCCCTCTACCTGCCCCCTGCGGTCGCCGCTCTCTACTCTCCTCCCTTGGAGCGCTGGAGGGTCCCTTACCCCCGTGGATAGGTCCCTGGAAAGGGGGAAACTGGAGTAAGACTCTTAACTGGAAAGAGACCCTCCAGGCCTGCTGAGTGAGTGCCTGTGGGATCTTGGAGGATCTGATTTCCATGGGGAGGGGAGCCCCGGGATTCCAGACAATTAGGTATGGAAAGCAGCCTGAAAAGCAGGGAGGATCTAAGACTGAGCCCATCCTGAGTTCTGTGGAGACAGGCTGACTTCTAGAATCCCAGGAAATGTGGGAGATTGCCCAGGTTGACCTAAGAGAGCCCAGAGGATGTGAGGAGACTCTGAGGACCAGAGGAGTTGAGATGCTGGGCTGAGGAGGTATTCTGAGGAACATCTCAGAGGGGTCAGAGACTTGAGAAGTTGAAAGGGCAGAGTGGATCATTAGGGAGGAGGGCAAGGATCCCATTGGATCTGACAACGATGCTGAGATTTGGGAGAAAGAGATTGGATGGCTGTTGCCTATGAGAAAGGGAAAGGATAGAGGGAGAAAGAAAAGTCTGATTCTTCTACTTAGGAATCTGGTGCCTTGGAGGTGAATCTGGGGAATTTTAGGCTGGTGAGAGCTTGGGGTGTTCTGCATTTGGATAACAGGGAAGAGTTGGGACCTCTGTGACATAATGCCAGACAGGGAGCCCCTGGCTTTTGCAGAGAGCTTTAGCTTGGGATTGTCAGAGGAGTGGCTCCGTATCCCCACTCCTGGGCTAGGGAAGAGGCACTGAAGAAGTATTAGAGGAGCAATGAGGTTGGGAAGTCAGTTGTCATATCTCCCTGAGGAGCTGGATACACTGCTGCAGGGAGAAGCCTTGAATAGGGAGAATGGACCCCAACCCTAGCACACAAAAACACATAGGAGGGGTGACCTCCTTGTCCCCCTAGGTAGAGGAGGGCAAGCTCTGGCTCCCCAGGGTTGGGGCTGAGCTGCCAGAAATCTCCTAGATCATGGACCCAGTTGGCCCATTTGACCATGCCACCATCTACCCACAGCCCTCGGCGTTGCTGACGCCCCCAATGTCGTCGAGCAGCCGGGGGCCGGGGGCCGGAGCGCGCCGACGCCGAACCCGCTGCCGTCGCTGCCGGGCCTGTGTGCGAACTGAGTGCGGGGACTGCCACTTCTGCCGAGACATGAAGAAGTTCGGGGGGCCCGGGCGCATGAAGCAGTCGTGCCTGCTCCGGCAGTGCACTGCCGTGAGTTCTGCCCCCACTGCTGGAGGGCCCCTTTGAAGTGCTGGGCACACTTTCCCAATAGTTACCTTTCACACTGGCCCATGCACCTTTTGGGGTGAGTGGTGGCTGCTTCCCAAAGTTGCTGTTGATTCACTTCCTTTACTCAGTTGCTGATTTGTTGAAGTGTCCATTTTGACCCTTATCTCCTAGCTGGGGGGCAGTGTTAAGATAACACAGAAGGATCTGACCCAGCCCCTGCCTTTCCTATCCCCAGGTTTTGGAAGCACAGGCCTACAGAAAGCTCAGCCCCAGCTCTGGCTCTCCTGTTATCTGTGCATGCAGTCTATTCCCATACCTGTCTCCTAGGAAGAGCTCTTGTCTTTCTCTGACCACTTCCTTCCCCATCAGGGTAGTCTTGAATTTGAGACTAGACTTCTCCTTTGTTTGACCTTGAATAAGTCATTTTGAATCTCAGGTACCTTCTCTGTAAAATATTCCTTTTGCTGTCACATGCCTGTAATCATAGCACTTGCGGAGGCTGAGGCAGAAAGAGGATTGCTGCGGGTTTGAGGCCAACCTGGGCTACATTGTGAAACCCTGTCTAAAATTTTTTTTTCCTTTGCTGAGTTGTAAAGATCAAACAAATCCCACAGCGTCCAGCACACAATATGTATGAGGCAAATGTGGGCTTCCTCAGCTTTTGAGAGGCCCCAGGCTCTGATGGCTATGAAGAGCCAGCTTCATCCTGCATCCCCCTCCCACGTCACCACCTCCCTTTCTTCCCCTGCCACTCTTTCCTGGTTTGGACGTCTCACCCTATAGCATCTTTCCTCCTGTGTCTCCCAAACCCTTGCTTCAGTTTTCTGTTTCTTCTCTCTCTCCCTATTTTTTTCCTTGATCCTGTCTCATAACTGGCAGCATCCCTCATGTAGTTCCATATCACCATTGTCCTCCCAGTGGTCCCATTATCTGAAGACTGTGCCCATTTTTCCCAGGATTAGGCAGTTGGCTCTAGTGTTCTCAGGTCTTGGCCAAAATTGGATTCACTATAGGATCCGGAGCCACCCTTGTGCTGCTCATTGAGCACTATCAGAATCCGCCTAATTTGCTGCTGCATCTTCTCCAATTTTTCTCTGAATCTTGTCATATTTCCCTCTCCCTGAAGCCAACTGTAATTTCAGTGTCGCACTCGCCTTAGATATGGCTGTAACAGTCACAGCAGTAATGATAGGAACTATGTATTGAGTGCTTTTCATACAGTATTTTGCCTTACTACAGTCTTAGAAGAAGATTCTTAGCCCCATTTTACAGATGCAGAAATAGATTTGAGGTTCAGTCAGTCTCTGGGAAATGATACTGCCACAAAGAAACTGGGGGTTTTACTCAGCTTTGTAAATGGGTTCTGAATCTCAAGCAGTTGGCCAGGGTCCCCAGAAGGAAGTCTTTCCCCTGTTTGCTTTTGGGGTCCCTGATGTCCCTTCTCCCCCAACAGCCCGTGCTCCCACACACAGCTGTGTGCCTCTTGTGTGGGGAGGCTGGGAAGGAGGACACAGTGGAGGGAGAGGAAGAGAAATTTGGTTTGAGCCTCATGGAGTGTACAATCTGCAACGAGATCGTCCACCCTGGCTGCTTGAAGGTGATAGCTCTGGGAACCTTGGAGTCTGGGGTGGGCCAGATGTCAGGGAGCAAGGAGGTGGGGCTGCATTCTCCCTAGGTTTACCGGGACCCCCTCATCTACTCCCTGCCCTCTTGCCTACAGATGGGGAAGGCTGAGGGTGTCATCAATGCGGAGATCCCCAACTGCTGGGAGTGCCCTCGCTGTACCCAGGAAGGCCGAACCAGCAAGGTAGGGACAGTGCTGGGCTGAGAGCTGCCTTCTGGGTAGGTAGGGGGTTGGGACGGTACTCAGAGCCTCACCCCCAGCTTCCATCTCCCCAGGATTCAGGTGAGGGGCCAGGCCGCCGCAGGGCTGACAACGGCGAGGAGGGTGCCAGCCTAGGGAGTGGATGGAAGCTGACGGAGGAGCTGCCACTTCCACCGCCTCCACCCAGGCGCAAGGGCCCTCTACCTGCTGGCCCCCCGCCTGAGGATGTGCCTGGGCCCCCCAAACGAAAGGAGAGGGAGGCAGGGAATGAGCCCCCCACCCCAAGAAAAAAGGTGAGCCATGAGGCATGCTCACTAGGTCCAGCCTAAGGGATTCTGGGAGCTGTAGTCCTCCCCTTCTGCTGTGGGTGGGTCTGGGAAGCAGCCTCCTTGAGTTCCTCCAGGGGTTTTTGGAACATGTAGTTCAGTAGTTCAGGGGTGGGGGCATGCTTGCTGTGAAGAAAATTAGGTGAGGGGGCACTGATACAGGCCAGGAAGTCTTAGGAGCCCTGCCTGGGTGGGTTAGGGAGGAAGAAGAGAGCATGCTCAAACTGCTACAGAGGAGGGAGGGGTTGGAAAGAGCCTGAGGGCGAAGAAAGAGGAGCTGAGAGCATGCTCAATAAGCCAAGACTGTAAGGTGAGCATGCTCAGAGTTCTTCCTGGGATGGGGGCTTCTGGGATTTGTAGTCTTAAGAGGAGGGCATGGACCTTAGTTTTGCAGGCATTGGGAGCCTAATGGGGTCTGTCCCTTCCCCCATATCTCCCTCTTGCTCTGGTAGGTGAAAGGAGGCAGAGAGAGGCACCTGAAGAAGGTGGGTGGAGACGCCTGCCTCCTCCGAGGATCGGACCCAGGCGGCCCAGGCCTTCTGCCCCCCAGGGTTCTGAATCCGAGCCAGGCATTCTCGTCCTGCCACCCTGGGCTCCCTCCCGAGAGCTGGGAGGTGTGCCAGGGACCTCCCTCCCTTTCCACCTTTCCTTACCCCACCCTCCACCATGGTGATTAAGCTCTGTCCCTTCCTGTTCCCCTTGTCTCAGCTCTAGGTTACTCCATGGGTGGCTGGACCCCTGGGACGAGATGGGTGGGAGAGTGGGTTGAGTCCAGACCACAAGAACCTCTCAACTCCCAAGAATAATACCTAGGATGTCATCTGGCCCATTTGCATCATCTCTCCAAGCTTTTAAAGGGGGAAAGAACTGAGTTCAAATTCCTGCCCAACTACAATTTCATTAGATCTTGGCAGCTTGGCAGCTGTTCTGAGCCTCAATTTCCTCATCTGTAAAATGGAGATGAAGCTATATACTATAACCTATCCATTCTATAGTATTGTATAAATCTATTGAAACAATGGAAGTAAGTGAACTTTGTAAATTACAATGTTTACCTGGATTCAAGAGAAATGAAGCCCAGTGAGTTGAGAGAATTCTCCAGTGTCACACAGCAAAGCCAGAATTTAGATATTACTGTGCACTGACTAAATGCAAGGATCTATCTGGTTGTTGTGTTCAAACCCAGTCTCCACTATTTGTCAGTTTTTACCTTTGGACAAGTCACTTAGCTCTTGGAGCCTCAATTTCCCATGTCTAAAAAGGGTGGCTCACATTGCCAGTACATTACATTGTGAGGACTTAATGAGTCAGAGAGTGTTCCACACAGGGCCAGATGGTCATGTTACTCTCATGTCTTGGAGTAGACCTTCAGAATTGTGTGGTGTAGACTTTACATGTCATAGCTGATGAAGCAGGGACTTCCCAAGGTCAATCAATTGATCGGCAAGCTAGTACTCTGAACTTTTTTCTGTATCTTTCTGTTTTGGGAAGTTCACAAGCCATTGAAAGCCATAAGCCTCTAAATCCTTGGAATTGACACTTCATAGTCCAGATAAGGAAACTGAAGTCCAGAGATGGCCAAGGTCTCATGTTTGGGAGCAGTGTGGAACTCAGGACTGTCCCTTAGGCTGTTCTTCCCCTGGTTACGCTTCATGGGTGGAGGGTGGATAGAAAAGTGTGTCCTAGGCCCTAGAGCAGCCTTACTCTGTCTCTTTGCAGAAACCAAAGCCACCTTTGGCCTCTGCTGAGGGCCCAGCGGTACCATCACCATCTCCGCAGAGGGAGAAGCTGGAAAGGTTCAAGCGGATGTGCCAGCTGCTGGAGCGGGTGCCTGACACCTCCTCTTCCTCTTCGGACTCAGACTCAGACTCCGATTCATCAGGCACATCGCTGAGTGAGGATGAGGCCCCGGGCGAGGCCCGGAATGGGCGACGGCCAGCCAGGGGCAGCTCTGGCGAGAAGGAGAACCGTGGGGGGCGGCGGGCTGTACGCCCTGGCAGTGGGGGACCCCTGCTCAGCTGGCCCCTGGGCCCTGCTCCGCCACCCCGGCCTCCACAGCTGGAGCGGCATGTGGTACGGCCCCCACCTCGAAGCCCTGAGCCTGACACGTTGCCTTTGGCTGCTGGATCCGACCACCCGCTGCCCCGGGCTGCCTGGCTTCGTGTCTTCCAGCACCTCGGGCCCCGAGAGCTGTGTGTCTGCATGCGCGTTTGCCGGACTTGGAGCCGCTGGTAAGTGGCTGGACAGGCCTGAGTTTCATTGCTGACACACTTCTCACTTGCTGTATATCCAGCAAAAGGTTATGGAATCCTCTCTGGGCCTTGTACTTCTGCAGTATGTATCATAGCGTATACTTTCATATTTACTGTGCATAGGCTGCTTTCCACTTATGAACTCACTTGATCCTCTCAGCAACTTTGTGAGGAGGATGTTAGTCCCCCATTTCAGATGAAACTGTGGCCCAAGGTCTGTGGAAAAGAAAGTGGCTGAACCAGGAATTTTTTGTTTTGTTTTGTTTTGGGTACCAGGAATCGAACTCAAGACCTCACACTTGTCAGGCAGGTGCTGCACCACTGAGCTAAATCCTCAGTCAAGAACCAAGAATTTGAACCTAAGCTCTCTGGCTCCATTATTTTTTCTCTTAACAACAGTTGTTGCTATTGAGGATGTAGTATGTGCTAAGCATACTGTTAAATGTTGTAATGGGTGCTGTAATATGTTACCTCACTTCTGAGGACAATCTATCGATCCCTTTTACATATGAGAAAGTCCTTCGCTGGGGTAGCCCCTGCCCTAAGAGCTGTACTTGGACTTTCCATTGCAGTCCTCCCTTATTCCTACTGCTTCCTGGACCTTGGTCAGAAATTTCTGTGATCCTCCCGAGCCTCTTGTTCTGTTCCCTAATCCTGCTCCCAACAGGATTCCTCCTCCTCTCCATCATACTCTCCCAGCACTCTGTTCCTCTACTTGAGCACCCGGAGGTCTTCCATGTGTTGACAAGCCTTCATTCATTTACTTATTTTCATGTCCATTAGTTGCTGGGACATGGGGATGATATACTGTGTCTATTTTATCTTCATGTACCCAGCATGCATGAGACAAAGGGCAGTGTAGATTTTTTTAAAAAGATTTTTTGGCAGTGTAGGTTTTCAAGAAATGTTTAATAAGAAAATTCAAGCTTTTTCCCATTGCTCACTGTGGATTAAATGCCTGTTGGGCACTTCACAGCTGTTCGATGATTTGATTTGTTCCTCATAATAGCAGCTCTATGAGGGAACAAGGGACACCTAAAGTAACAGTACAAGTTAGTAGCTGAACCCTAACTCCAGCCCTCTTTTTTGGAGACCAGCTCTAGAAGGCTAGAGCCCAGGGGATTAGAGTGCAAGCTCGGGAGGCAAATTACCTGTGGAAGATTATTGTTCTTTCTCTGAGGAGCTGTATACCCTTGGGTCAGTTTCTTAACTTCCCTGTGCCTCAGTTTCATTTTCTGTATACCCAGGATAATTAAAGCTGTCACCCAGTGGTTTTGTGTGCTGGGGCACATAACTGATAAGAGACCTGAAAATTAAAAAATAAGGGCCTTAACTGGTAATTGTTACAAATGAGTTGCAAGTACTTACTGAAAGTTAGCCTTTCTGTCCTCAACAGAGATCTATGCCCTTGAAGAACTTGCAGTCAGTCTGTAACATAGAAGCAGATAGTTACAGAAGTTGCTGGAATTACTACCCTCCTCATGTGTTAATTGAAAAAATGTTTGTGAGGCCCCTTCAAGGTCATCTCTGTGCTTGGCATTTGAAACTCAAAACTGAAAAGGACTTTATTCCTGCCTTGTGAACAAAGCAGGCTGAACTGCACAGTGGTTTCCAGCATGAGCCCTGGAACCTGGTCCCTACAGGTTTCATCAGTTATGTACTCTATGGCTAAACCTTAAAAGACCCTAGTTTCACATTTGTAGTCTGGGGTCATTTTAATACAGTGGTGCTAAGTGTATGGTGCACACCTGTTATCCTAGCACTGGAGAGCCTGAGGCACAAAGATCCTGGCAAGTCCCAGGTCACCTGGAATACATACTAAGGCCCTGTCTCCAAACATTAATAGTCTTTACCTTAGTATCCACAGAGATTTGCTCTGAGACACACACACACACAGATACCAAAATCTAAAGATGCTCGTCTTTTATGCAAATTGGTACCAATATTTGCATTTAACCTATGCACATTCTCCCATATACTTTGTTTTGTTTTTTGAGACAGGGTCTCAGAAAATACGCAGTTCAGGCCGGTTTTGTTTGGACTCACTATGTGACCAAGGTTGGCCATAAACTTGCAGCATTCCTCTTGCCTCAGCCTCCCAAGTACTGGGATTAGAAGCATGTGCCACCATGCCCAGCTCTCCTATATACTTTAAAACATCCCTAGATTACTTAAGATACTTAATATAGCTGCAATAGTGAGTACTGTTAAGAGAGTAACAACCAAAAAAGGTCTGTATATGTTCAATATAGATGCAATTGTTTTAGTATATTTTCTTTTCTTTCGTTCATTTACATTTTTTGGTGGTGCTGGGGAAGAAAGCCAGGGCCTTACACATGCTAGGCTAGTGCTGTATCACTGCTACACACTCAGCTTTTTAAATGTTGAAACAGGGTCTCACTAAGTTACCCAGGCTGTAGTTGAACTTGCCATCTTCTTGCCTCAGCCTCCTATGTAGATGGCAGTATATTTTGAATATGTTTAATCTGCAGGTGGTGGCAGATATGAAACCCATGAATGCAGAGGGCCAATTGTATTTATTTGATGCAGATTAACTAAGGTAGTTCCCACAAAATACTTAGTACAGTGCCTGAAGGATACTAAACTCAATAAAATGGTACTTCTCAGGGAGAAAGGTGAAAGTAGGGCAGGGCAGGGTCCTATATGACATAGTGTAAGATAAATTAGGTTTTACAAGGTTGCGCATAGTGGTAGATGTGTGAGGTAGGGCTTGGGTTGAGATTATTTATTTATTTATTACCTTTTTGAGATAGGGTTTCACTATGCAGTTCAGGCTGGCCTCAAACTTTCTGTATAGCCCAGGCTGGTGTTGCACCTCATAGTGATCCTCCTGCTTCAGTTTCCCTAGTGGTGAGATTATAGGCATGCACCATCACACCTGGTTAAGAACTTCTTAAGTATAGGAATGGCTTGGATGTTGTGATTTATGAGCTATGGGTGTAACAGAGGAAATCTCAACTGAGTTTGTAGCCTAGGACCTGGATGTGAAATAGTGTCCTTTCCCAAACTTGAGGATCCAGAGGAATGGGCTCCAAGGGAAAGTGAAGAACTCAGGTTTGACCTATGAAAGGCAGGTAGGCCAGTAAGATGGAGCAGGAACAGTACCTGGAGTTGCTGACTCAATGCTCAAGAGAAAGATACACATTGGGAGTTTTCATCTTGTAGGTACCAGCTTCGGTGGAGAAAGAAAGGATGTCAGTGTTTGTGAGTTAGAGAAAGCAACCCAAGAATTGGAGGAGATCAGGATGGAGATGTGCTTTAAAGAGACATTGAATGAGGAAGGGAGGGAAAAGGAAGAAAGAGTGGGGGAGCAAGGATAGATAATGGTGGGAGGTCATAGGAGATTAAGGACAAGAAGGAGGCAGTTGAATTTTGCTACAGAAGGTCTTGGTGTCTTTGTGCTGTGTGGGAGTAGATTGGACCAAAGCCAGACTGCATGGAGTTGAGCCTCATCCCTGGCTCCATATAGAGTTCCAGCTCTTTGCTCAGACGAGTTACCCCTTAGTATAACACATTTTTGCTGCTTTTTTTTTTTTTTTGAGACAGGGTCTTACTATGTAGCCCAGGCTGCTTGTAAATTCACATTGACCCATCCACCTTAGCCTCCCAAGTGCTGAAATTACAGGAATGTGCCACCTCACCTGCCTGAACAAATTTTGTTTTTATTTTGTTTTTTTGTCTTTTTGAGACAGGGTTTCACCATGCAGTTCAGGTTGGCTTTGAACTCACTTTGTAGCCCAGACTGGCCTAATAGTAGTTCTCCTGCTTCAGCCTCTTGAGTGCTAGGATTACAGGTATGTGCCACCACACCTGGCCGAACAAGTTTTTTAACTTCTCTAACTATAGGAAGGAAGAAGATAATGCCGGGCGTGGTGGTACATGCCTGAAATCCTAGCACTGTGGAGGCTGAAGCAGGAGGATCTGCAAATTTGAGACCAGCCTGGGCTACAAAGTGAGTTAAAGGCTAGCCTGGACTGCATAGGGAAACTGTCTCAAAAAGACACACACACAAATAAAAACAAACAATAACAACAACAAGATAGGATGATTGCCCTTGGTTCCTGCTGTGCCTAAGGTTCCTAGAGCTCTCTGTGTAGACTGTGTCCTGTGCCTAGACACAGGCTCATACTCCTCCCCTTTCTGACAACAGCTGCCCTCCTTTTGGTTCAGGCATCATCTCCCAGGATGCTTCCTTGTCTTGTCCTTGAGTTGACTTACTGGATCTCTTGCTGCCTCAGTAAGTTTAAAGTGTTTCTTTCCCACTCGTATAGCAAGAACCCTGCCATCTTTACCTGCTCTCTGCCCTGTCAGTGAAGCTGGACACTTGTTATCTGTGGACCTTTCAGTGATTACTGGCACCAACTAATGTCTAATCCCAGTGTTGTAGGACTAACTGCAGTAGCAGAGACAGGCTTAAGGAGAATTTCTGAGCAAAAGTACTGAGCTGAGCCTTGATGGCATTTCCAGTAGAGGTACTGTGTATGTCGGTTTGCCCCAACAGCATTGCTTGTCTATAAGGAGGCAGATGGTTTGGCCTTGCTCTTGTGAAGTGTAACACAAAAATATAATTAGGGACTTGGGAATGTCCTCCAGGAAAGGGTTCTTTCCCAGGTAAAGATGATCTAGGAGGCCAGGCATGGTGATGCACCCCTATAATCCCAGCATTTGAGAGGCTGAGGCAGGAGGATTGCCATGAGTTGGCCAGCCTGGGCTACATATTGAGTTCATGGCCAGGCCGAACTACATAGTGAGATCCTGTCTCAAAACCGACCAGACAAACAAAAAGGTAACCCAGGGAAAGCTTTGAGGAAGTGGTAGCATTTGAGCCAAGGACTGAGGGCTCAGTCAGAGGGGGCAGTGAGACTTTGCATCCAGCAGTTCATTGAATGGAAAGAAAAAGAAGAGAGGCTGGGTTGTTTTTATTTACTTTTCTTTCCCCTCCTTTTTTTTTCTTTTGAGCCAGAGTCTCTAGTGCAGGTTGACCTTAAACTCACTATGTTATCATAGGTTGGCTTCCAACTTGGAGTAGTCCTGCCTCAACCTCCAGAGTAGTGAGATAACAGACATGCTCCAGCATGCCCAGCTGCTTTACTTTTCATTCTTTTTTTGTTTTTGAGACAGGGTCTCACTGTATAGTTTAGACTGGCTTAGCTTTTTTTGTTTGTTTTTGTTTTGTCTCTGTGAGATGGGAGTCTCACTGTGCATTTTAGACTGTCCTTGAGCATACTTTATAGCCTAGGCTAGCCTTAAATTCATAGCAATCCTCTTGCCTCAGCCTCATGAGTGCTGGGATTACAAGCATGTGCCACCACTCCTGGTTTGTTTTTGTTTTCTTTTGAGGCAGGTTCTGGCTTTGTAGCGCAGGCTGGCCTAAATAGCCTGGGCTGGCCTCTGATGCACAGTGATCCTCCTGCCTCAGCCTGCTGAGTGCTAGGCTTACAGGTGTCTACCACCACACCTAGTTTTCACTTTTCATCCTTAAAATTGTAAAGATTTGCAAATATTGATTGAGTGAAGGAAATAAGGAGAGATGCAAGTGGTGGGGGTGAAGTGGGGAATGGTTGGAAGGGACAGGTGGGTAGGTAGCAGAGGAGTTTTGTTCTGACTAAAGCCTAGGTGAATATTTCCAGTATTCACTAAAATGTTACATAAGGATTCCAGAGTATACTTGGCAGTTTTTGTTCATTTTTTGAGTCAGAGGCTAGCTAAGTGCCCAGTCTGGCCCAAAATCATGGGCTCCAACAATCTTCCTGTCTCTGGTTCCTGAATAGCTGGGACTGTAAGTGTCTGCTACTTTGCTTGGCTATATGACAATTTTTGATTTGTTTTGTTTGTTTGTTTGGTTGGTTTTCTGAGCGAGGGTCTCACTGTGAGTATAAGGTTGGCCTTATACTCACTGGTCTAGAACTTGTGGCAATTGTCCTTATCAGCTCCTTAAGCACTGGGATCACAGGTGTGTACCACCATGTCTGGCTGCCTGGCAACTTTTTGTTGTTTTTGTTGTTGTTTTTTGGTACCAGGGATCAAACTTAGGACTATGTGCTTGCAAGGTAGGTGCTTATGCCGCTGAGCCAAATCCCCAGCCCTGTTGTTTATTTGTTGGTCTTTCCATGTAGCCCAGGCTGACCTCAAACTCATGGCAATCCTCCTGCCTCAGCCTCCTGAGTACTGAAAATACAGGTGTGTGCCACCATTCGTGGCCTGCCTGGCAATTTTGTTTTATTTTTTTTTTCTTCTCTTTTATCAGTACCGGGGATTGAACTCACGATGTCGTGCTTGCAAGGCAGGTGCTTATGCCACTAAGCTAAATCCCCAGCCCCTTGTTTTATTTTATGAATTTTTGGTACCAGGGATCAAACTCATGACCTTGCACTTGCCAGGCAAATGCTATAGCACTGAGCTATATCCCTGGCACATGCCTGGCAGTTTTAAGTAAAGAGTGGATAATTTGAAGGTAAATTTCATGTTCTGTGCATAGGAGGAGAGCAAATGAGTGGAGTATTGAGGAGTGAGGAAGGGCATAGAGCTCTTCCCAGGTTCTACCTGTTGGTTCTGACAGCCCATTCAGTTCAGTAGTTATCTCCTGACATGCCTTCAAGAACTACTGAACTAGAAGACAGTTCTCAAACTGAGTCCAAGGCACTTTAGCGTACTATAGGGTGTTAATATTAACACCAATCACTTTAGGAGAGGTGGAGAATGGTTCTGTGATGAAATAAGTTTGGCAAGTCCTCTCATTCACAGGATGCAGAACTGCTTGAGGCTCTTGGAGTGCTGGTGTTAGGAAACCTGTTTTAACTTCACTCAAACCTCGTTTTTTTTTTTTAATTTTAAAATTTTTATTTATTTAATTTTTTGTTTCAGACCTCATTTCTTTTTATAGCTTCAGTACCTGGGACCTACTATGTCCTCCATAAACATTGAATGAATAAACGCAAAGCTACAAAGGAGATGTCAAGGGGAGTGCTCAGTGGAAGCATTAAGCAGTTCACGTTAGTTTAGTTCATTCTTTCTGCAGATGTGCTACTAATAAAACTTATATTTTACACCTGGTAGTGTTTGGATATTGGACATGTATAAGAGAAAAAAGCTGAATCTACCCTTGCGGAGTTTACATTGTGATGGAGGAACACAGTAATCAGAGAGAGAACATATTGGGGCTATAAGTCCAGCACTGGCTGTCAAGGTGGCAGAGATCAGTAGAGGAGATGAGATGTCCATAAGTTGTGACAGGGAAATTAAGAAGCTCAGAGACGGAGCTGGGGGTTGGTCACATATCCCTTTTGGCATTACATCAAATAGTGTTGCTGGTGTTCGTATAGTTATTTGGCAAAACTTTTTAAGTTGTAGGGCCCACAATATGTAATTACCTCATTTGATCTTGTAGCACCCCTGTGGGGCAGTCTGGATTATTATCTTCATTTTATAAAGAGACCTCTGAGGCTCAGGGAGAGGAATAGACTTGCCCAGGACCTTGCCATCTATTCTGTAACGAAGTTGGGTCCCAAACCCAGTGCTTTTGGCCCCAAGCCTAGAGCTCAGTGCCAGGAAAGAATGACAGTGAACTGTTGGGAGTATGGGAATTGTGATTTCCCCAAGAGCTGAGGCTGTCTCTGTCTCCTCCCTGTGGCTGGCAGGTGCTATGACAAGCGTCTGTGGCCGCGAATGGACCTGAGCCGGCGGAAGTCACTGACACCACCCATGCTTAGTGGGGTGGTTCGCCGCCAGCCCCGTGCCCTGGACCTCAGCTGGACAGGTGTCTCCAAGAAGCAGCTCATGTGGCTTCTGAACCGACTACAAGGTAGGGTGGGGTAATGAGTCAGGATAGGGTAGGGACAGGGACAGGCCAGGGATAGAGTCCCTAATGTACAAATGAGGCTCTGTTCTGGGAAAATGTTCCTAAGTTGGATTTGTTTTGTAAGTCTGACAAGAGTGGCTCCTGTGCACCTTTGACATAGATACACAATGTAAAGCATAAAAACCAAATGTGATACCCATTTATACCTGTGAAATTTTGCAGTTCAAATGTTTGTAAGTTGGGGACTTACTGTATTGCTTTCTGACACCCCCCCCCCAACATACACACCAGGCTTGCAGGAGTTGGTGCTCTCTGGCTGCTCCTGGCTGTCTGTCTCTGCCCTGGGCTCAGCCCCATTACCAGCCCTTCGGCTCTTGGACCTCCGCTGGATTGAGGATGTCAAGGACTCCCAGCTCCGAGAGCTGCTGTTGCCTCCACCAGACACCAAACCAGGTGTGGCGTCTGTGTGCTCATCTGTGAAATGGGTTGGCAAGATGGGAGTGTAGTCCTTCGAAACCTCTAATGACTTATGTTGGGTGTTGAAGGATGGGAAGAAAGGGACGAGCATGTGAGTTGAGTAGGGAGGCCCTTTCTGCTATGGTTTGTTCATTCATTCATATGCTATGTGCTTTGAACTGAGTCTTGAAAGGACAGTGTTTTCCCAGGGAGGATGAAGCACAGGCACGATATGAGCAGATGGGTGGGGCAGGAGGCCCATGTTGGCAGAAGCAGGTGCTAGGAGCCAAGACCTGATCACCTTAGGGGTCATATGGAGGTGGAGGGACAGAGGTCTCAGGGCTCTTTGGAAAGGCAGGAGATGGGATACCAGCTATATTCTCTCTGGCTCTTTTCTCTGCCCTGGAACCAGGGGAACCACCTAGAAGGGCATATCTGCCCATGTCCACTGTGTGCTGTGAACTGCCATTATCTCTAGTACTCCTTGGATAAGGGCCAGTATTTTTACCCCAGTTGCTGAGACTTAGTATGGTCTGGCTCCCACTATTACTGTCTCTGTTGTGTAGCCTAGGTCCTCGCCCCTTTCTTCTTTTTGCCTCTTAGTCTCTGTCCTCCTCCATCTAAACCTCCTGTCAGGCCTCAGCATAAATGTCTTTTCTGTGAAGCTCCCCTGACTACTCCTCACCCTCCCTCCTAGCATATTACCAGGCAAGTGAGAAGTGATCTGATGAAGATCAGTTTCCTGTCCTCTAGGCTCTTATGTTAGGCTCCTAGGTATGGCAGGGACTGTCTGTTCACCCTAACAACTTACTTAGCAGTGTGCTCGATAAGTATCTGTTGAAAGAAGGAATTGAATGAACAAATAGGATGGGAGAGATCCACTGTGAGGGAAAGAGTTCCCAAAGGGGATTTACTGGCTCTGAAATAAGAGAGTAAAAGGATCTTCCTTCTCAGAGCTCCTTCATGGCTCTTTCTGGCTCTCTTTTCAGCAGCCCTGGAAGGGGAGAGTAGAGATCCAGGATTCTTCCCATTTTCTAGATGTAGTACTATAGACCCAGTTGATTTGAGCAGGGGGGTTGAGTGATTATTGCCAGTTATCCACTTTTACTAGAATTGGACTAAGTCAGAAACACAGGAGGATGAGGTAGGGATTGGGACCATATGTTTCATGAGGTGAGAGTGTGCCAGCTGGCTAACAGACCAACATCTCTTCTGCTATATGCAGTTCAGTTCAAGCCCTTTGTCTGGAGCTTGCAAAGAAGAGCTTTCCTGGCCCTCAGGCCTGCTGTGCAAATTAGGGCTTCACACTCACCTTTCCTCTCCTGGTTCCCTGGCTTCCAGCAGGATTATCATAGCAAAACATAAAATTCTACTTCCTGGCTTTTACCCTCTGCCTAGTGTATTCCTTTCCCACACTGGTATACTTTAAACCTTGAAGGCCCAGCTTAAGTGCCACTATCTCCTTACTGATGCTACTCTGCACTCCACAGTGATCTCTCTTTGCTCTAGTGAGCATTAGCTGTGGTCAAAGTTGAGGGCATCTGCATGTGTTTCCCCTCTCCAGGCTCTTAGCTCCTAGAACCAGAAAGAGAGAGTGGAATCTAGAGCAATCATGGCAGACTTTTTAGAGCCTTCAATAATAAACCGCTGGTTGCAGTCATGTGCCATAGGTTTGCCACCACTGAGCTAGGGTGTGCCAAGCTGAGGCTACACAGAGGTAGCTTGGCACTTAACAAAAGTGATATATTGGTACAGGAGGTTAGGGAGTGGCACTATTGGGCCTGCTATAGCCAATTGTCATTAGGTGGGCTGGGAGCCCTGTGATACCATATCTGACAGTCACTTAAGAAAAATTTTAGCACTATGCAGATTCCATAAAACACTTGGAGGCAGGTTTTATGAATCTGACATCTGATGGGTTTCTGTCAGGGCAGGGCTACTGTCTGACAGTCAGGTAGCCTTGTTTTAAGAGTTTGGATGCAGTCACCAGGCCTTGGTCCTCTGGCTCCATTATTTCCTAATTGTGTGATCTTGGACAGAAGGCTTTATGGTATGAGCCTCAACTCTTTTCATTTTTTAATAGTGTTGATAATGAGAGAACTTGTCTCCCAAGGCAGGCGTTCTTACAATTTGATCTTTGGCCCTGTGGCATCAATATCAGGAGAACTGGTCAGAAAAGTAAACCCTGCTGGTGTGGTGGTGCACATCTGTAATCCCAGCATTTGAGAGGGTAAGGCAGGAAGATCCTCGAGTTCAAGGCCAGCTTGTACTACAAAGCAAGACCCTGTCTCAAAAAACTTAAAAAGAAAAGCCAACCCTAAAGATTCACACTAGACACTGTTACTTACAACTCTAGGGTGGGACCTGCAGCTCAGCCTCCCAGGGCAGAGGAGAAAGGCACACTCTGCTTTGGGTTCAGGGAGGAGGCAGTGAGTTCTTCACCCTAGAGTGGGGAAAAGGAAGCCTCTGAGCTCAGACCTGAAAGTTGGGCTTGGGGACAGTCTTTTGTGCTGAGCCTCTGGAGTGTAGCGCAGTGGTTGTGGTAATGGAGAGGAGTTAGGAGCTAAGCTGGGGATGGGACCTGATACGAAATGGAATGTCCTACCAAGGAGAATGGATTTCTTTGAGTTGTTCTCAGTAACTTTCTAGTAGAGGAAAGACATTGCCCCATTTGTATTTGAAACAAGCTCTCTCTGAGTGTCAGGAGAGATTGGAAAGAGTAAGAAGACAGGATCGGTTCAGAAAAATGACATGGACCTAGTGATGACCAAAGGGGCTGGAGAGCTCCAGATGGTGACTTTAGTGGTCATGGGAAGGAGGAAGGAGTAGAGCGTGGGTTGGGAGTTGGGTAAGTGGATGAAAATAAGTTGAGCACTCTGCTTTGTCTCAGTTGCTCGGGCTGCAGCAGTAAAGAAAAAGTCTTGCCTTTACAGAGAAAGGAAGGTTAACATGAAAAAATGCATATAATATGCCAGGTGATATTTTATAATGTTTATACATATTATAAAAATTATATAATACGCCAGATAAAGGGGGGTATAGGGAAGGGGTAGGAGTGAGAGGACATTTTCAAATGTCTGCTGAGGTGGTGATGTGAGCCATGGAGAGAGGCAGTACAGATCTGGGGAGAAGAGCAAATCATTCAGAGAACAGAGCCATTTGAGGCTCCTGTATGGCAGGAGCAGGTTTAGAGGGGTGTTAAGGAACATGAGAAGGGAGACAGAGTGGTCTGGATGTAGAGTTGGGAGTGGCCATGAGTGCTGATCACTTTTCCTCTGTCCAGGGCAAACAGAGAGCCGTGGGCGGCTGCAGGGGGTGGCTGAACTGCGCCTGGCAGGCCTGGAGCTGACAGATGCCTCCCTGAGGCTCCTGCTGCGCCATGCACCCCAGCTGAGCGCCCTGGATCTAAGCCACTGCGCCCATGTTGGGGACCCCAGTGTCCACCTCCTTACAGCTCCTACTTCTCCACTCCGAGAGACCCTGGTACACCTCAATCTTGCTGGTAAGCATGGCACCCTGTCCATCTTGTGAGTCTTTTGGTCTCTGTGGCTAGCATCTCCTGCCTACTTATCTACCAGCATCTCAGACACCACTGCCCCTTTCCCAGGTTGCCACCGCCTCACGGACCACTGCCTCCCGCTCTTCCGACGCTGCCCACGTCTCCGCCGCCTGGACCTGCGCTCCTGCCGCCAGCTCTCACCTGAAGCTTGTGCCCGGCTGGCAGCTGCTGGGCCCCCTGGTCCCTTCCGCTGCCCTGAGGAGAAGCTGCTTCTCAAGGACAGCTAGTTGGGTGCCCCCCACCTTCCCCCAGGACTCATCAGGAGCCTGGACCTCAGGCCTTCATTTCACCCCCTGCTAAGAGGCCAGGTTACCCACCTCATGACTTGGGGTTCCTCCCCAGGGACTGGAGCCAGCCTCCTCTGTCCTCCCCCTGCACTGATATCTCTGGGGGTCTCCTTCCCATCTCTTCCCTCTTCCACCTGCTTCATTGTCCATCCCCTGTGGGAGTGGGTCAGAGGTCCTGGGGGTGCTGAGCCAAAGGGATGGTGGGAGGGGGGTTAAAAGTGCAAGTTGGAGGGAGGGAGAATGGGAAGAGGGTGTCTGCACACAGTATACTGGGAGCCAGGGGCCTGGGGGAGGTGGAGGATGGGTGGGGGAGGGGCAGAAAGCAGAACACCAAGGGTTCAGGGAACAAAGACCAGAAATTTGGGGGGGGTGGGCAAAAAGGGAAATCAGAGGAGCAGTTTGCGATCCAGGCATCAGAGGTAGAGCAACCTGGAGAGCCAGGCTGAGGGACAAGAGTGAGTGTGGGGGCATTAGCAGTCCACTGTGGGGTTCACCTCTCTCCTCCCCTCTGCCCAGATTTCAGTTCCTTCCCCCCACCCTGACTCCTTGAACGTCACTGAAAATGGCAGCTATTGCGAGGAGTGGGGCTGTGGGCCTACCTGCATTCAGCTCGTGGCCCAGGGGAGTGGTGAGGGGTACCCCAGCCCCCGCTGCCTCTCCGCACAATACTTGAACATTCATCTGTACTGAAGTGTTACTTGAACCGGGGGAACCTTGGATCTGGGGGAGCCAAAGTGGGATGAGACAAGACCTGCTTGGGATGAAACAAGACCTGCTCACACTGAGACGACCAGTGGTGGCACCGTTTGGACTGTGCCACCCCAGCTCTCTAGCTGCTCCACCCCAGCAGACCTGAGTTGGGGCTGTGGTGTGTCAGCCCAAGGATGGGGAAGATGGGACTCCTCCAGTTTGGCTCTTCCCACTCTTTCATCGTCATGGAAACATGTAATCCATTTGCCCAGGGAACTGCCACTCCTGGTTGCCATGGAAATCGCAGCCAACGGACACCTCCCTATGCCAGTGCTAAGGCTGGAAATGGCCCCTCAGTTGCCATGGGAACTTAGTAACATTCTCGGCCTTCCTCTCACCCACCCCTGACTCTGGTGTAGGGGTGGGGTTTCCGGGGGCCAAAGGGGAGTCGGGGCCAGGTCCCGCCCTCAGCCCGGGTTTGGGGAAACTCGGGTTGTACCGTGGGGGGAAACTATCCACATACCTCAGGTAACGGGGAGGCGTGAGGGTGGGGGGAGGGGCTGGGCGGACCAAAGGCCGGAGGGGAGGGGGCTCTGGGGATGGCAAAATGCTTGAGGAGACCACTTGTGGGAAGAGGCAAGGCAGCCCGGCGAGGGCGAGTGGGGGACCCAGCCGGGTTGGGCCCCTGGGTCCCGGGTCTGTACAATGTGGTTTGCTATAAAACTCAAACTTCCAGCCGGGACCGCTGAGTTTGCGTGTGTATGGGTGGGTGGGGGGCAGGCTTAATGAGGTCCCTACAAAAGGCTCACCTTTACCGAGCTCTCTATTTGGGGAGGGCCTTGGGATTCCGGGTACCTGTGATCTGCACTGTCATTTGCTCTGGGGACGTTGGGGCTGGGTGTTATCCTCGGTGGAGCGTAACCCTCTACGTATACTTGGCAGATGGGGGATGCAGGGGTCCCTTAGGACTTAACGCCTCCGGCCAAGGGACCACGGGGCTCGTTACCAGCTCCACCCAGTCATGTGGTCGTCCGGCTCCGCCTCTGCCCCAGTTCCTGTTTCGATCACGGCCGTCCTGCACCGGCCATCGAAGCTGCCCACAGAGGCCGGCTTGGTTTGGCAGGGCCGTGTCTACGCGGGCGCGTGCCGCTGCACTCCCGCCTGCCCGTCCCGTCGGGGAATGGGGCCTACCCCCGGCTTGGGCCGAATCTCTGGGGGCTCCCGAGGTGCTTTGGCGCCATCGTGACTATCCCCAGAATGAGGGGCGGCGAGGGGGACGCGGCTGAGCAGGCTCCGCTGAACCCTGAGGTCGAGAGCCCCGCGGGTTCAGCTACGTACCGGGAGTTCGTGCACCGCGGCTACCTGGACCTCATGGGGGCCAGTCAGCACTCGCTGCGGGCACTCAGCTGGCGCCGCCTCTACCTCAGCCGGGCCAAACTCAAGGCCTCCAGCCGTACGTCCGCCCTGCTGTCGGGCTTCGCCATGGTGAGGGGCCACATTGTTCGGGGCACGGGGTCCGGGCGAAGTGAACGGGGCTATAAGAAAGGGGTAGAGGCAAGGGAAAGGTGGGTTCTCTAAGGGGAAAATAGAGCCAACAGGCCCAAAGGACTAAAGAAGTCGTTTTCTATTGGGAGAGGAATGTAAGCAGGACCCCAGGAATATAAACTGGATTGTAGGAAGATTAATCCCAAATATGTGGGGGAAGGTGGTAAATCCTGGCAGAAGTGGTTATGGCATCCTGAGAGTTTCAAAGGGAGATCAGTTGGATGAGGGCTGTATCAACGGAGTCTGGTTCAGGGAGAAGATACTGCAAGGAAGGGTCACAAAGGAGGACTACTGCCTAGCAGTTGCAAGGGGTGCTAGAGTCTCAGGAACACTCTGAGAACAGATGAATGCTTGTGGGAAAGCTGCTGGGGAAGGAAGCTAATGAGTGATACTCAAACTGATAAAACTGATAAACTGCGGGTGTGGGAGGATGATAGCAACTAAAGGTCCCAGCAGTAGCCTCAGGAAGTGGGGAAGGTTCCAGGGCACAGAGTCAACATGTAAAGTCCTAGCTTCTCCTTGCAAGTGGCCAGCAGTGTGACCTGGGATAGGCCTCTACTCCCTCATTGGCAGTGAGAAGTTTTGACATCATTTAGATAGGATACATCTTCTGTAGCCTGGGAAACACCCACCCAGCATGAGCTGTGACTGTTGCCATCAGAAACCCTAGATCCAGGTGTGTCAGAGCAAAACCTCCATACCAGGTGTGGTTCAGACCACCACGCCTATTGGACAGGTGTGGAAACTGAGGCTCTGCCAAGGATTCTCAGCAGAGCTTTCAATGATACAAACAGGTTGTGCCACAAATGCCATAGGTTTGCCACCACTGTCTGGGGTTTCCTCACTCTCATCACTGGGAGGAGGGGCTCCTTTAGCAATGTGCTCCTGTGTGGGTGAATGTCAGAGGCAGCTGAGGTGGGGGGTCAAGCATTAGGTGATTTGGGTTAGTCTCTGTTCCTCTGTGCCACAGCCTCTGTATCTGATAGGGATGACGGGGGAACTCTGTAACCAACTCTAAGGGTCATCCTAGATCAGTAGTGGGAAACCTATGGTACACATGCTGCAGCTGGAATTGAAAGCTCTGAAAGGTTTGCCATCACTGTCCTAGACCTAAGTGTTCTGTGGAGCTTCCCAGAATTCACAGACTATTATGAGGATGTTATCTTGGGACTGGGAGTTAGCTCTCCATCTGTACAGACTACACAGGAAAGGGAACAGTCATCCAGAAACCTAGCTGATAAGTGTCGGCCCATGGTCCAGTGCGCAACCTAGAGCATAATCTGGCCTGTTATAGAATTGGCAGGTTTCTGGGGTGACAGCTTAAGGCCCAAAACCTTATCTGCAGGATCAAGAGGCTGGATGTGTAGGTTCTAGAGGTATGACTGACCCCGGTTGGTAGGGAATAACAAGGCTGGGCCAAGCCCTGGGAGAAACCAGGACTAGCAAGCTTGGCCCAGATCCCTTTTTCTGGAAAACACCTGCTGACATCCACCATGGCCCAATTTCCCAAAATATTCAGCTTTGTCTTGCTTCTACCCCCTGCCAAGCTCTGCATCTCTTTTCTCCTCCCATCCTCAGCCCCAGAGCAATCTAATGGATTCTGCAAGACCCAGGGAAGAGGAAGGATCCAGATTCAGAAACTCAAGTGGCCTGACTTAGAATAACATCACTCAAACTATTCAACTGTCACTAAGTACCAGAAATTCAGATTATATGCATCACCTTTCTGTTTTCCTATGAAATAAATACTATAGTAGCCATTTTTACAGATGAGAAAACTGAGTCAGAGGGGCTGGGGATTTAGCTCAGTGACATAAGCGCCTGCTTTGCAAGCATGTGGTTGTGAGTTCGATCCCCAGTACTGGTTAAAAAAAAAAGAAAAAGAAAACTGAGTCAGAGATATTAAGATACTTGCCCAACTTCCCATAGTAAATAAGTGACTGGATTTGTATTTAAGCAATGTGGCTCTCAAGTACAAATTTATACATTCCTAGAACAAGGTCATCAATTCAAATGTTTGAAAAGGCCAGGCAGGGAAAAGCCCATCTCAAAACAAACAAGCAAAAATGCTTGCACTGTGTAGAGCTGAGAATTAACCTAGGTACCCTAGAGTTTATGCTTTTTCTGTTAACAAAAAGTAACATAAAAAGGTAAAACTGTAAGAAATGCCAGCTATTCCGTGTGTGTGTGTGTGTGTGTGTGTGTGTGTGTGTGTTGGAGATTGAATTCAAGGCCTTTGCACTAAATTACATCCCCAGTTTTTGAGGGTTTTTTGTTTTGTTTTATTTTTATTTACTTATTTATTTTTTGGAACTAGGAATTGAACTCAGGATCTCGTACTTGCCAGGCAGGCAGTGTGCCACTGAGCTGTATCTCAGCCCTCTTTTTTTCTTTTGACACAGAGTCTCATTGAGTTGCCTAGACTGGGCTCAGATTTGCCAATCTTCCTGTCTCAGCCTTCTACAATGCTAGGATTAAGAGCATATGGACACCATGCCCTGCCTGTGTATATGCATTTGTTTTGACTTTTTGAGATAGGACCTCACTATATAGTCCAGGCTGGTCTCAAATTTTAGATCCTCCTGCCTTAGCCTCTGAATGCTGAGATTATAGGTGTGTTCCACCATATCCAGGTTTTCATTTAGTCCTCTTGATGGCTAGATGGGGAAGTCAAGGACAAGACAGAACCTTTTAAGACCAAGTATATTCTCTGTCAGGCACATTGTTCTAGGGCCTAGAGATAAGAATATGTCCAAATTGGCAAAAACAAAACAACCCCCCGCCTCTATTAGGGAGGTCATGGCATTCAGTCTGTTCCTTCTTGTGCCTACAGGTGGCCATGGTGGAGGTGCAGCTGGAGAATGACCATGAATACCCACCAGGGCTGCTGGTGGCCTTCAGTGCCTGCACCACTGTGCTAGTGGCTGTACACCTCTTTGCACTCATGGTTTCCACGTGTCTACTGCCCCACATTGAAGCTGTGAGCAACATCCACAACCTCAACTCTGTCCACCAGTCGCCACATCAACGACTCCACCGCTATGTGGAGCTGGCCTGGGGCTTCTCTACTGCATTGGGCACGTTTCTCTTCCTGGCTGAAGTTGTCCTAGTGGGCTGGGTCAAATTTGTGCCCATTGGGGCCCCCTTAGACACATCAGCCCCCGTGATACCTCCATCCCAGGTACCTGGGACTCCATCACCTGTAGCTACCTCCCTTGGTCCAGCTTCTAGCCTCCTACCATCCTCTGCTTCTGCATCCCCATCACACGCTAAGCCTTCTGAGGCCTGCCCACCTCAGCAAGTGTGTGGTGGTGATGGGACCCATGGGCCAGGCTGGCAAGCAGCAATGGCTTCCACAGCAATCATGGTACCTGTAGGACTTGTGTTTGTGGCCTTTGCCCTGCATTTCTACCGCTCCTTGGTCACCCACAAGACAGACCGCCATAAGCAGGAGCTAGAAGAGCTGAGTCGCCTGCAGGGGGAGCTGCAGGCTGTATGACCCTACTGTTAGCTTCTGCTGCCAGCACTGCCTCCCTCAGTGGTCTGTGAAAGGCCCCCGCTGACAAGCGGACCTCATTCCATATCCCTGGCAAAAGCCACTTCCTGTGGCCACTCTAGAATAGAGACCAGGTTCTTGTCCATAGGGTCCCTCATTCCCAGGGATTTTGCCTGTCAGTCTGTTAAGTGAATTTTGCAAGCTCTACACCTGGGCTGGTGGACAGTGGAATTTCCTTAGTCCAAAGATGCTGAGGCAGATGGAGGGGAGGCAGGGGAACCCCTGTAGGATCTCTGGTGCTGACCCTCAGCTGCTTATCTCTCTATAGCATGTGGAAGTCAGATGGTTACATGCCCATACGGTTGCCCCCTGAATGCTGTCAACCCTTGTTATAGTTGAATCTATTTCATGGTCTACATTTTGGGGCAAGTCTTTCCCTATCCCCAGACTTTGATGGGTTCCATATTCTTACTTTGGTTGCTGAGGGAATTTGAGTGTTGCTTCAGCAGTCACAGGTCCAGCCTTTGCTAGAAGACTTCCTATTTTTGGACTCAAGCCAACTCCCCACTGGTGATGAGGCCACATGCTTGCACTAGTGTCACAGGCCTACACTTACACATTTATATCACAGTGGGCCCAGGCTGGGAGTTGGAGGGGTAGCCTTTGAAGACTAAGGACCTTGTGTGCATGGCCTGACTCCTTAGAAAGGGTTTGGGGAGAATGTTTTAAGGGAGAAGGTCCAGTCCCTAGCTCTTAGAATGCAGAGCTCTTCTGACACTGAATTTTTGATGCACCTTGTTTTGTATAATAAATTGCATTTCACAGATGCCCCTGTGGCTGTCAATGGGGTGGAGGGGAGGCTTTCTGGGTACTTATTTTCTGCAGTTCTGGGGATTAAATTTAGGGCCTCTGCACTATGCTACATCTCTAACCCTTTTTAATTTTTGAGACTGGATATCTTCAGGTACTAAGTTGACTGGGCTGAGCTTGAAGTTGAGATCTTTCTGCCTCAGCCTGCGAGTGTGGTAGAACTGCAGGCTTTAGCACCATACCCAGAAAGTTTACTTATTAACAGTCAGATGCAAGCGTATTTGGTGGGGAGTGGGTTCCAGGTATGGCTCCATTAGGTGCTAACAAGGGCCAATAGCTTCCAAATATGGAGACAAGTTATTTCAAGGCTATAGGCCTGTGAACTTTTTTGTTTTGAGATAGTGTCTCACTAAATTGTGCTGGGATTACAGTGGCAGGGTTACGGTGCACATCACCACATCTTGCTCCAAGTGTTTTTTTGTTGTCTTTTTGTGACAGGGTTTCACTATGTAGTTCAGGCTGGCCTCAAACTCATTGTAATGCTCCTGCCTCACACTCCCAAGTGCTGGGATTACAGGATTATACCTTGTTCCTGAGCTCACTGTCTCTGCTTTCTTCCAATTAAGGATTTCCTATAAGTTTCTTTCTTGATGACTGTGTCCTAGAAGCTTTTCATAGGTTATCTCAACTAAACCTCACAACCACCTCAAGAGACAAGTCTATCATTTCCATTTGTGAGTTAAAGAAGCACCAGGAAGGCTGCAATTCAGGTTGGCTCGCTCTGTAGCTCAGGCACTGGTCTCAAACTTGCAACGCAGCCTCCCAAGTGTTGGGATTATAGTTATGCGCCACTGCTCCTGGTTAGAGAATCTGAAACTTAAAAAAGATAGGTCAACGGCTTGCCCAAAATCATATAGTCAGGGACAACTGTAGAGATGTCAGGATCTCAGGACATATTCTCGCAGGCTGGGGGCGCTGGTGAAAATCCAGTTCTCCAGCGGCCAGCGTGCTTGTGATCACACCGCTATAAGGCCCCAGGCGATGAAATCTTGTAAGCACAGGGAGCCCCAGCTGAAGACCGCAAGACTTGTAATCTCGATGCGGGGATTTCTGTAGGATCTTCCTTTTCACAGGATCACTTAAAGGTCTTTAGGTCCCACTTAAACTCATCAGAGAAACCCTGCGACGACCTCAGATTGAACCACCAGTGATAAGCAGAGCATGGTAAAATCTGACACTTAACAGGTCTGTCTCCCCATCTGTCAAATGGTACTCTTTAAAAGGCCCAAACGAAATAAGGAGAAATCATTTCCTACGTTACGTGCAACGCCAAACTGCCTGAATCATCGCTACTGTACTTGGGGAAGCTTTCTGCCTAGCGAGCGCTTGTCCCAGCTCGCCGGGTTTCGCGGGTCCTACAGGAAGCGCCCCGCGACGCCGATCTCCGCACACTCTAGCCACGCCTCTTTGCGCGCGGCGCCTTGGCCCCGCCTATATCGGGGTCCGCAGATTCGCTAGGTCGGGTCCTCAAGATTCTTCGAGCACTTCTTGGTTGAAAATTCTCACTAGATTCTACGAGGACTTTTGAGCTGTAGTCATTCCCGCTGGATCGGAAATAGGCTGTCCCCTGAGTTGTCCTAGTAAGGCGATCTGTCCGAGTCTGCCACCTTTGACAGGGCTTGGCTGACCCGGAGTTATTTCCTTGATTCCATCAAGGCAGGTGAAGGGAGGAAACAATTGAGGCCAGGGACAGTGGCGAATTTGCAGCTTTTTAGTCCTTTGGCCGTGTAAGAAAGGGGCAAGGAAGACAGGCAAGGGAGGGCGCATCTTAATTGATTCGCCCCGCCCGCCTGACGAATCTGCGTCTATTCAACGCGCCACTCAAGCCTCCCGAGTTCTAGCTGGCCTCCTCCCCCTCCGCCCCGCCCCCTCCCTCTTAGGGAGTAGTCGCAGGTTTCATCACCGCCGATTCGTCAAGAACTCCAGACGAGAGCAGCTAGATACCAGTGGTGAAGCTTACTCTCCAGGGAATGCGGCCCGTCTGCAGGTTCCTTAGGCCGCAACTTCAGAGACTTCCAAGGCACCGACCGAGGCAAGGTCGCTATTCTCGGCTTCGTGGATCTCACGGCAGCACCCGTGGCGAAAGTGCGAATGTAGACGCTGTGCTCGCTGGACCTCGCGCAGGTGGCGGTGGTGTTTGGTGCGCGCGCCGGGGTGGAGGTGGTGGTGGTGGGGGGGCGCCGCCGCCGCCGCCACCGCTGCGGGGCCGGGTGTCGCGCTGCCGCCGCCGCCGCCTCGCGCCGCTGAGGTGCCGCGCGGGGTGGGGGGAGGGGGAGCCGCTCGCCGACAGCGGGTGAGTAGGGCCGCGGCGCGCGTGCGCGGAGACTGGGGGTGCAGAACGCGCCGGGGCGGGAGAGGGTAGCGGCGCGCGTACCCTCCACCCCCCCGCCCGAATCCGGGGCTGAAGCCGGGTCTCGGGCTCGGTCTCGCGGTGTTTCCAACGCCCCGAAGAGGTGCCACCTCTCGGCCGAAGGATTGGGGCGCGGGGACGGGAGCGGCGGTGTGGGAGCGGGAGCCGGGCTTGGCCCGGGCGGCTGGCCGGTGAGGAGGCGGGAGGGGGCGGGGCCTGCCAGGGGGCGGGGGAGGGGTCTTGCGCGGAGGCCAAGTGGGGCGCGCGCTGGGAGAACGGGAAGGGAAGTGGGCGCGAGATGGGCCTGGGAGCTGGAGGGTAGAGTTGGGAAGTGGGGAAAGAATGGGGTGTTGTGGTGAAATAGGGTACTTGGGGCAAAATCTGAGGGAGCCCCGGGTCATGGCGAGGTGGGGAAACTGGAGTGATGGGAGAGCCTGGAAGCTGTGCTAGCCAATGAGGGGACAGCAAAGGAGTCAGGCTAAGTGCTGGACCCCTCTGCGTATCCCTCTTTTCCTAACAGTGTAAATGAGCAAAGATGGATCAAGAAGGTGGGGGAGATGGGCAGAAAGCCCCAAGCTTCCAGTGGCGGAACTACAAGCTCATCGTGGATCCTGCCTTGGACCCTGCCTTGCGCAGGCCTTCTCAAAAGGTGTACCGTTATGACGGAATCCACTTCAGTGTCAACGTGAGTGCTTCATGTTTATTCTAGTCTTCTAGGGAATGCCAGGCCTTCCTTTTCTCTGTTACTCTGTCCAGCACCAAGAACTCCCATACCCGTAGCTTGCCTTGTCAAAATTGAATGATCCCAGCTCTTTTGCATGCGGATCTCTAAATGGGCTTCTTAGAGCTTAGTAACCTGGTTTCATCCTAAGCAGTCTTTCTGTTCCTGCTTTCAAGGACTCAAAGTACATACCAGTGGAAGACCTCCAAGACCCCCGTTGCCATGTCAGATCCAAAAACAGAGACTTTTCCCTTCCAGTCCCTAAGTTTAAGGTAGGTGTCTGTTGGTTCCTGGTGTAGTATGGTTCCTTGAAAAGTATGGAGGGTACTGTCACTCTGCTCTTCAGATAGCCCAGTAAAAGGGGTAGTCCACTGAAAGATCTAACAACCTCTGTATCTGTGAGACTGAAATGTTCTAGATAGAGGACACACTTGTATAGTACAGATGTCCCAATTGTATCACCAGTGGTAAAGGTGTTGACTCTTGAAGAATGAGGTAAGGACAGCCAGATTTAGCTGCTGCCTCTCTCACAGTGTGTTCTTAGATAGTATGTAGCACAACAATAGGATAGTTTAGTTTCTTAGTATTAAGGAGAGCAACAACCCCACTGCTTCCCTGGAATCTTCTTTCCTTTTCATTTGGCCATGCGACCCTCCTTCTTGGTTCCCAGGAGCATTCCCATTTCCCTGTCTAAGCAGGATAATCATCAGGCCTTGACCTAAACTTAACTAGTGGGTCTTATATTTCTTCATTCATTCTTTATTATTTTTTCATTAATTCTTCTTTTAAAATAGTTTTTGGGGTCCCCTCATCTTGTTTTTATTTGGTACATTTTCCATGCATTCTATTTCAAAGCTATGGTTTTGATTGTTGTCTTGGTATTGATGACTATGTTTTCAGCTATCATTCTTGAACTTCAGAGTTGTGTGTCTGGTAGAGGGATAATTCCATTTGTGTGCTCCATAGACATCTCACACTCTTGAGATTTAAAGTAATTTTTATTCCAACAATCCTGCCGTCTCTTTCATTTTCTCTTTACTGATAAATGACAGCACCATCTACTGAGTTACACAGGGTAGGCAACCAATGCTTTGTTTTTATCTTAATCTTTTTATTTTCACTGCAGTTTTCTTAATGCAGATTCTAGTATTAAATTTACTTGATTTCCTTGCTTCCATACTATTTCTTTTCTTTTTTCTTTTCTTTTTTTTGGTACTGGGAATTGAACTCACAACCCCACATTTGCCAGGCAGGCACTTATGCTACTGAGCTAAATCCCCAGCCCTCCATTCTATTTTATACTGAATACTGCTGTTACTTATTTCTTTGACTTTAATTTTTTTTAAATCAAGTCTGTTTTAGGATATGTGGTTATTGATCTAAGCTTTAGTCTCTGCCTTGACATTATTCCTGTGTTACATCCATACCATACAGTTAATACAGTTTTTGAAAATACCATGTTCCATAGTTTCTTTCTTTTTGTTTTTTGGAGACAGGGTCTCAATATGTAGTTCAGGCTGTCCTTGAACTCACTGTGTAGCCCAGGCTGGTCTTAGACTCACAGTGATCCTCCTGCCTCAGCCTCCCAAATGCTGGGTTTAAAGGTGTAAGCTACCACACTTGGCTTGTTGTATAGTTTCTTGTCCTGAAAGTTCTTGTTATTTTGATGAAATCTCATATAGCCAAAAAGCACAGTAAGAATAATGCCCTCTTTATCAATCCTTTCCTAATTGTCCTCTGTACAGAGGTTTCCTTCTTTTGTCAGTTCTGCTGACACTGTGGCATATTGATTGTCTTGTCTACTTTCTTGAATGAGAATCTCTTTTTCCAATTTTGTATTTCTAGTGCTTTGCCCATGTCAGTAACTCCTGAGACCAGTAGATTATTTCCTTATAACCAATTCCTTTTACTTGGCATTCTGTCAGAGGAATTCAGGGAGAGAGGGATCAGGACCAGTGTAGCCCTAGTTGTTGCCCTGTCCCTTGCCCTTCAGTCTCTTAAACTTCTCTCTTGACCTCATCGATCTTGCTGTAGTTTCTCAAAAGGCAGAGGAGCGGTGTTTGGTATAGAACAGAGATGGTAAGCCTTTTAGAGAGTCCACCCACTTACACCCAATTAAACCTGAATGTTAAGGTTTTAGTTAGAAAAAACAACTCATGCATGCACATCTTTTTATCTTAAAAAAAAAAAAAAAAACAAGTAATATGAGTGTCATAGGTTCACCACCACTAACAGTCTCCAGACCAACTCCTGTCTTCTCCACAGCTGGATGAATTCTATATTGGGCAGATTCCACTGAAGGAAGTGACTTTTGCAAGGCTGAATGACAACGTGCGGGAAACCTTCCTGAAGGATATGTGCCGAAAGTATGGAGAGGTGGAAGAGGTAGAGATCCTTCTTCACCCCCGTACTCGCAAGCACCTGGGCCTGGCCCGTGTGCTCTTCACCAGCACTCGGGGTGCCAAGGAAACAGTCAAAAACCTCCACCTTACCTCCGTCATGGGCAACATCATCCATGCCCAGCTTGACATCAAAGGTGAGGGCTCCCCTGCCTGCTATTCAAGGTTGGTCTTCAATTGAAAGTGTACTTGCTAATACCATTGAGATCAGGCAAGTAATCAAAGTCACAATTTTATATCTGAACTTGGGGCTAGATGTGTTTTTGAACTCAGAAGTGTTTTGGAGAATTATGGTATATGTGTGATGTATTTTGTATCATTGTGGACATGGTTAGGACTATACACTATAATCAAGCCCCTGACTATAACCACAAGAAATTATGTGAAGGACAGGGTGAATATAGTTAGTATAGTAAATCAGGACATAATTTTTTGGGGGGTAGGTAATGAGAATGGAACTCAGGACCTCATGCTTGCCAGGCAGGTACTGTTGCTGCTGAGCTATATCCCTGGCCCAAGGACAGATTTTAATACCAAATTTTTTAAGATACTGGATTTTCAGGTTTTTTTGGTTTTGAAATTTTACATGTTAAGCTTCTGGAGACTGAGGGTATAGCTCAGTGGTAGAGCTTTTGCCTAGTTATTGTGAGGCCTTGGGTCAAAAATAAAAAAATAAATAGCCAGATATGGTGGCACATACCTATAGTCCCAGCACTGCTGAGCAAAGGGGATCACAAGTTTGAATTTAGCCTGGGGAACTTAATGACTTAGTGAGACATAATCTCAAAATAAAAAATACAAAAATAAAGGCTGAGGATTAGCTCAATGGGAAATCTCTGAGTTCAATTGCTAGTACCACCAAAAATCAAACAAAAATTAATTAATTGATTTGTTTTCTTGGTTTTTTGAGATAGAGTCTCACTGTGTAGCCCAGGCTGGCCTCAAACTTAGACTATCCTCCTGCCTCAGCCTCCTGAGATTTCAGTAGGGTTTTCACATGTGCGTCACTATGCTGGCCTCAAAAATTCAAAGAAACGAAAATAAAAAGAAAAGGACCTAGAGATGTACCTTAGTGGTAGAGCACCACTATTTAGCATATTCAAAGTCTTAGGTTCAATTTCTACAACTAACAAAATAATTCTAAAAAGAAGACCTGGAAAGATAAATGAAACAGTCCAAACTGCTTTGTTAAGGAACTATAGGGTACAGTAGCATCTGTGGCAAACTGAGTTACAGTGCTGTCTAAAGGAGGTAGCTGTTCATTGGCATTAGTCAGTTTGCAAAGGAAAGAGGACTGGCAATCTCAAATTTGATTTTGCTTTTTTGTGTGTCTCACTTTGGAGTCAGGCTGGCCTACCACTTGAGATAGTCCTGCTGCCCCAGCCTCCTATGTGGTGGGACTATAGGTGTGCATTGCCATGCCCAGCCCAAATTTGATTTTTAAAAGCCAGAATAGTAGATTTTTATATATAATTAAGAATTTTAAGTAGTACATCCCTTCCAGGTTTTTTTTGTTTGTTTGTTTTGTTTTTGTTTGTTGTTGTTGTTTTTTGGTCTTTTATTTTTTGAGATGGGCTTCACATAGTCCAGGCTGGCCTCAAGCTTAACAATCCTCCTACTTCAGCCTCCCAAGTACTGGAATTATAGCCTTGCATCATACCTGGCTTCTTTCAAGACTTTTCTTTTTCTTTGTAGTACTGGGAATTGAACCCAGAGCTTTCACATTGAGATACATCCCAAAACATTTTTTAATTTTTGTTTTGAGATAAGTCTTCTGAGTTGTCCAGGTTGGGCTCAAACTTTCAGTCTTCCTGCCTCAGTCTTCTAGAGTGGGATTACAGGCACACATCACTCTACATAGGTCCTCCCAAGTCATTATGCAAGGTGAGTAAAATTAAATCCTTGATTGGATTTAGACTTCAGGTTGCCATTTTACAGTCTTTATAGGATAAAAAGCATGGAGGTATTTAGCCTCAGACAAGCTGGATTTGAATTCCAGGTCTTCCACTGACCAATTTTGTGACTTTGTGTAGGTAAATTTTCTTTAATTCTTTCAAGGGGACAGTTTTCTCTCCTGTTTATCATCTGCTGTAGTAGTATGGGTAGATGTATATTTGTAAACTGAGAATATGTTGCTTGTAGAAGTTAATTTGTAGAGATGAGGTAGATATTCTCAAAGATAGAAATAAGAGAGAACTGAAATCCCCAAACCCAAGATTCTAATAAATTATAGGAAACATGAGGCCTAAGAAAGAAACAGTCCTGCCAAACTAGAGAAGAGTTTTATTGTTTTGTTTCAATACTGGAGATCAAACTGGGGTGTTTTACCACTGAAATATGTCTCTTTTGTAATTTTATTTTTTATTTGAGGCAGGATTTCACTAAATTGCTTAGGTGGGCCATGACTTCATAATACTCCTTCCTCAGCTTTCTAAGAAGCTGGGATTTCAGCTGGGATGTCCTCGTACCTGGCTAGGCATTGTTTTTTCCTTCTAACTGTTCTCATTTCTTTCCCCATAGGACAGCAGCGAATGAAGTACTATGAATTGATTGTCAATGGTTCCTACACCCCTCAGACTGTGCCTACTGGGGGCAAGGCCCTGAGTGAGAAGTTCCAGGGTTCTGGTGCGGCCACTGAGACGGTGAGAAGCTTGTGGCTGCCACAGCCCTAGCCATGTGGACACAGTGCCTGATTGCCAGGAGCAGGAGCTGCCTTTGGGAGGTTCTAGACTTTACTATTAAGTTTCGGAAAAGCCAAAAAAAGATATGTAGAAACTTTCAAAAAAACAGATCTAGGATTCTTTTGGAGCAAAGCAAGTTTTTGAATGGTGCCTGATCTTTCTTTTCTCCTTGCCCCACTCTCCCTCTAGACTGAATCCCGCCGCCGCTCATCCTCTGACACGGCTGCCTACCCATCAGGCACTGCTGTGGTGGGCACCCCTGGCAATGGCACCCCCTGCTCCCAGGACACAAGCTTCTCCAGCAGCCGACAGGATACCCCGTCTTCCTTTGGCCAGTTTACCCCTCAGTCTTCCCAAGGAACCCCCTACACATCTCGGGGCAGCACCCCTTACTCTCAGGACTCTGCCTACTCTAGCAGGTACAGGGCACACACCGTGTAGATAGATTCTGGGAGCTTCCATCAGGAAGCAGTCTGAAGTTTCATTGGGAGAACTGGCAGTAATCTGACCTACTCTTTGTAGAGTCAGCCAGCAAATTGCTGTCTTTAGGGACACTGTCTAGAAACTTGGCATACGGTTCTTTTGGGGATAGTGTAGAGAGGCTTTGGCTCTGGGGACTGGGATGGTCAGGTTTGGTCAGGTTTGGTCATACAGAGATGAGCCCAGTTAACTCTCATACTTGTTTTCTAGCACCACTTCAACCTCCTTCAAGCCCCGGCGGTCAGAAAACAGCTACCAGGATTCCTTTTCCCGTCGTCATTTCTCAGCATCTTCAGCCCCCACGACTGCCTCCACAGCCATCTCTGCCACCACTGTAGCCACTGCCGTGTCCTCTTCTTCCTCCTCCTCATCCTCATCTTCATCAACGTCCTCTTCTTCCTCGTCCTCTCAATTTCGCGGTTCTGACTCAAACTACCCAGCGTATTTTGAAAGCTGGAATCGCTACCAGCGTCATGCTTCCTACCCACCACGCCGGGCAACTCGTGAGGAGCCCTCTGGTGCCCCTTTTTCTGAAAGTACTGCTGAATGCTTCCCACCCTCCTACACTTCTTACTTGCCCCCTGAGCCCAGCCGGCCCACAGACCAAGACTATCGGCCTCCTGCCTCAGAGGCCCCACCACCAGAACCTCCAGAACCAGGTGGAGGTGGGGGAGGTGGAGGACCCAGCCCTGAGAGAGAAGAAGCTCGGACCTCCCCCCGCCCACCCTCCCCTGCCCGTTCTGGCTCCCCAGCCCCAGAGACCACCAATGAGAGTGTGCCCTTCGCCCAGCACAGCAGCCTGGATTCCCGGATCGAAATGCTGCTGAAGGAGCAGCGCTCCAAGTTTTCTTTTTTGGCCTCTGACACAGAGGAGGAGGAAGAGAACAGCAGCGCTGGCTCTGGGGCAAGAGACACTGGGAGTGAGGTGCCTTCTGGGTCAGGTCATGGGCCTTGCACACCTCCTCCAGCCCCGGCTAATTTTGAGGATGTAGCACCTACAGGGAGTGGGGAGCCAGGGGCTACCCGGGAGTCTCCCAAGGCCAACGGACAGAACCAGGTGATGTTGGGGTCAGCTGGAGAAGGTACCTGGGATCTGGGAGGTAGGGCTGGACCCCTGGGGAGAGGGAAGTAAACTAGAGAAGAAAATGGGTTTGAGGAAAAGTCCAAGGAATGGGCAGCAACTTACTGTGACCCTCCTCTGCACCCCCATAGGCTTCTCCATACTCTTCTGGAGAGGACATGGAGATCTCCGATGATGACAGGGGTGGCTCACCACCTCCAGCCCCAACACCTCCTCAGCAACCTCCTCCCCCTCCTCCCCCTCCTCCTCCTCCCCCACCCTACCTGGCTTCCCTTCCCCTTGGTTATCCTCATCAGCCTGCCTACCTCCTCCCACCCCGACCTGATGGGCCACCACCCCCTGAATACCCCCCACCTCCTCCGCCGCCCCCCCACATCTATGACTTTGTGAACTCCTTGGAACTTATGGATCGACTTGGGGCCCAGTGGGGAGGAATGCCCATGTCCTTCCAGATGCAGACCCAGATGTTAACTCGGCTCCACCAGCTGCGGCAGGGCAAGGGATTGACTGCTGCCTCAGCTGGTCCTCCTGGTGGGGCTTTTGGGGAAGCCTTCCTCCCTTTCCCACCTCCACAAGAGGCAGCCTATGGTTTGCCCTATGCTCTGTATACACAAGGGCAAGAAGGCCGGGGAGCATACACTCGAGAGGCCTATCACCTGCCTTTGCCCCTGGCAGCCGAGCCCCTGCCCTCCTCCTCAGTCTCAGGAGAGGAGGCCCGGCTACCTCCCAGGGAGGAAGCAGAGCTGGCAGAAGGCAAGGCCCTACCATCAGCAGGCACTGTGGGCCGTGTGCTGGCTACCTTGGTTCAAGAGATGAAGAGCATCATGCAGCGAGACCTCAACCGCAAGATGGTGGAGAATGTGGCCTTCGGGGCCTTTGATCAGTGGTGGGAAAGCAAGGAAGAGAAAGCTAAGGTGAGAGTCAGTGCCTGAGATTAGGGAACTTGAGACTTCTGGACGAGGTAGACCTTGGGCTTCTGCAGCTGAATAGCTCAAAATAGAAGAGAGAAAAGATGGCTGGGGATTTAGCTCAGCAGCATAAGTGGCTGCCTAGCAAGCACAAAGTTGTGAGTTCGATTCCCAGTACCAAAAAAAAAAAAAAAAAGGTCAGGACAAGTGGAGTACAAGGCTGTGGGCACTCAGCAGGACAAAGCAGTCTGGGAGGAAGTAAGGGGACACAGAGCAGCAGATAAGCGTGAGCTTGAGAGTTGGAAGAACTTTGTCTACACTCCATTGCTGCCATTTATAAATTGACAAAATAGTAGTTGTTTCCTAAGGTTTACAGGCTAAACAAGTAAACTTTGAGAAAATTGCCTGTAAGTGGCTGGCAGAGATATAACAGACAGTGTCAAGTAGGTGAGCAAGTACATGCATTTCTGTGATCCTGGGACCTGGGAGTGAGTCTCAGGCAGGAGGGAATGCCTGAGATCTCGGTTGCTATGCTGCCTGCAGCCATTCCAGAATGCAGCCAAACAGCACGCCAAGGAGGAGGACAAAGAGAAGACCAAGCTGAAAGAACCAGGCATGCTGTCCCTCGTAGACTGGGCCAAGAGTGGGGGTACCACAGGCATCGAGGCCTTTACCTTTGGGTCAGGGCTGCGAGGGGCCCTGCGGCTGCCTTCATTTAAGGTATCCAGAACTTGCTAAGTAGGGTGGGAAAAATGGGAAGAGGGCCTGCTCTCCTTGGGCTATAGGTATTTGGGAACTGTGTCTAAGTGGGCCTCATTTCTTACCTAATCCCTAGGTAAAGCGGAAAGAACCATCAGAAATTTCAGAGGCCAGTGAAGAAAAGCGGCCCCGGCCCTCCACTCCAGCTGAGGAGGATGAAGATGGTGAGTTGGGGAATTGGGGGTTGGAGAGAAGGGAGAAGGGTTGAGCATTGTAGATTCTTATAGGAATATGAGGAGCAGAGACAAAGGGATCAATAAGGGACCTTACTGAGGTCAAGCAGCCAAATAGAGATCTTGGCAGAATGTTTGAAAGAGTTGCTGGTTCATGCCTATAATCCCAGCAGTCAAGAGGCTGGGGCAGGGGCTCACCATTAGTTTGAGGCCAGTCTGAACTATATAACAAGCATTTTTAAGAGGTGTCAGAAGCATCCTCTAGGGTCTCTCTCTGGATTGTAGTTGTGGTTATTACTCTAGTATGTTATTTTATGTTTTTCTGTGTCTGGCCTTTTCTCCTTCAAAATAAAAGTAATAACTTCAGTATCTGAGATCACAGAACTCTGAGGTTAAACAAATTGTTTACCCAAGTCTAGCATCTAATGCTTAACATTCTCCTACAGCTTTTCCTTCAGCCTGTCAAGTCTGATCTATTGGCTAAAAGCTCACATGGCTGGGAAACTTCCTTATCGAGTCATGTATACTTCTCTGGAGTTCTGTTGGACTTAGTATTCTTTTCTTGGGGTAGGCATGACAAGTAGGCTCCCTCTTCCACCTGACTCAGAAAAGGACAAAAGATAAAATGGGTGGGATGTGTTAAAAACTATAAAATGTTAGGTAACAGTGAGATATTTATGTTTCTCTGCTGAGCTTTAGCTTCCTGACTATACATGGGCCTGTCAAAGTCAGCAGTAGTATAAGGAAAGCTCCTTACCTGTGGTAAGGGAGCAGTAATTTATTGTTGATAGGAATTTTTCTAACCTCTGTTCAACTGGCCCAGATCCTGAGCGAGACAAGGAGGTTGGTGAGACAGGACGTCCGGGGACCAAGCCTCCAAAGCGAGATGAAGAGCGAGGAAAGACCCAGGGCAAGCACCGAAAGTCCTTTGCTCTGGACAGCGAAGGGGAAGAGGCATCCCAAGAGTCTTCCTCTGACAAGGTAAGGGGCCAGGGTGTCCAATCCTGCTAGAAGCCTACTTCCCAAATGCTTATTCCATAGCCATCTTCTCCCTGGCCTGAAACCAGGCAGCTGTGGCTCAGGGAGAACTAGCCGTTGCTTTCCTGTTAATCCCTGTTCATTTCCTGAAGGATGAGGAGGAGGATGAGGAAGATGAGGAAGATGAAGAGCGAGAGGAAGCTGTGGATGCCACCAAGAAGGAGACAGAGGCATCAGATGGTGAGTGCAGTTGAATGGAATTCCGGTTTGCGGAGAAAGATTCAACCACCTGGCTTGCTCTTTCCTGAGCCCACATGGCCTTCTGCAGGACTTACTGTCCACCTTGGCCTTCCACAGTAGTAACTGTTTAGCCATATCCCTTGAGGCACTAGCTCTCTGGATTAAACTTGGTACTTGAAATGTTTTCTCCTGCTTACCTCTTTTTCTGAGGACACCCTAGCAAAGCGTGTTCATTTTCCTAAATGCTAGAGATAAGGAATCTATCTATGTTCTATCCATGGATGCGGCAAGCTTGCAACTTCTTATCTTTTAATACTGCTCTTCCTTTAAGGCGCAGCAACCAAGCTGTGCCCCGCACTCTACCCTTCCTCACAGCTGCCATAACTGGACACTTCTGCATGGTTGAACACTTTTTGGCTCCTTACATTCTGTCAGGTATTAGGTACATGAATTGGTTTCTTTTTCATTCATTCATTCAGAAATGTTGAATCCTTCCCTTAGGTACTTGGGACATTGCAGTGACTGAGACAGGTGTGGTTCCTGCTTTTGAGAGCTTGTTGGAAGGAGGTGCAGAGGCTTATAAGCAAATGAATCCTGTTACTTGAGATAGAGACTGTATTTGAAGAAGATAGAGTAATGGGGTAGAAAATGACAGATTGTAGACCTGGGGAAAGATGTACTGTTTTCTGTGTGGTGGTCAAGAGATGCCGCTGAGAAGGGTCACTTCAGCAAGGATGTAGCTTCTCTTCACCAAGGCAGAAGGCTCAGTTTTCTGATGAGAGTAAAGGTACAGAGTCCTCCCCATCTTGTTGATCACTTCTTATCAGTTGTACCTTCTGGATGCTTCTTGCATTTGTCATCTTCTCTGCTTCTGTGTTTCTCACTTAGATTCTTGGAGCAGTCTTGACTGTTTTGTTTCTCTTTCCATTGTTCTTTCTCCATTGTATTCTGTCTTCCAAACTGCTAATGCAGTGATCTTTCCTAAAATACACACCTTCTCTTCATACAATATCCTCCTGCTTTCCTACAGCCTGACTTTGTAGGCCTTTATAACCTAGCTCCTGCTCCATCTCACTATTCTCCAGCCCCCTCCCGATCTACTACTACCTACTCTCATATTCCCATTTATGTTCCTTAAAGATTATAGAGCTCTTAGGGTTTTTAGGGTCCTTCTCATACATTATTAGTCTAAGTGTGTAGAGCATGTTGTTTTGAAGCTTATTTCATACCAGAATCCTCTCTCACAGACTCCATCACCCAAGCTGCCCTTAAGGTCCTCTTTGGGAAAGTCAGGTGTGGCACATGCCTATAATCCTGGCACTCAGGAAGCTGAGGCAGGAGAGTCTTAGGAAGTTTGTGGCCAATCCAGACTATATAGTGAGTTCAAGGCTGTTCTTCTGAACTACATAATGAGATCCAGTCTCAAAAAACAAAAGTATACATTTTGGGAATAGCTTTGGTAGTAAGACCATACTGCTTGCTGGTCACAGGAATCCCTCTTCTGTTGCCTTCAATATCCTTGCTTGATCCTTATTTGGCATAACATCCCATGTTTGCATGGTGAGATGACTCCTTGTTCTTTTGATTTAACATCTCCATCTCAGAGATGCCTTCCTTAACATGCTCATCCAGAAACCAGGACTTGCTTCTCTAGGATCTCCAGCCCCTGGTACTCATATGTGTCATTTTGTGAACAGATGTTTGCTTGTCCAACTCCTTGACATATCAAACTTGTGTGTACCTGGTAAGAGCCAGATACCCAGAATAATGAGTCAGTGAGTGAACTCCCAGTTTGACCAAGTGAGAGTCTTCTCACCTTGCCTGATTGCCCCTTCTGGATTTCCAGGCGAGGATGAGGAAAGCGATTCGTCCTCCAAATGTTCTCTGTATGCTGACTCAGATGGTGAAAATGGCAGCACATCAGACTCTGAGAGCGGTACCTCATCTTCATCTTCCTCATCTTCTTCATCATCCTCTTCATCATCGGAGTCCTCCGAGGAAGAGGAAGAGGAACAGCCAACAACCATTCCCTCAGCCTCACCACCCCCCAGGGAAGTCCCAGAGCCCCTCCCAGCACCTGTCAAGGAGCCTGAGCCAGAGATTGCAGTAGGCTCCCCTGTCGTGCCTCTCCCTGAGCAGGAGAAGTCTCCGCCAAGGCCTGCAGGTAGGTGGTCCAAGACTTGTGACTCAGTCTTTGAGTATGTCTGTGTCTGAAGAACAGTGGAATCAGAATTAATTAATTCGGTACAAATGTGTGTGACTGTATTAGTTTTTAACTTGAGAGCAGTAGAAAGCCTTCAGAGGAGTGACATGATCAGATTTGAGATTTGAAAACATACAAAGAAAAAGTCATTTTTCTTGTCCTTTTCCTCCTTGTGAACATCATGGCCTAACACACAAACTGTTCTGCCATAGTACTTTACAGAGCCAAACCGAGGTGTTTGGCTCCTACTAAAGTAAAACAGATAGTCTTCCAAGTGAGTTTGGTAGAAAAATTTCCAATTTAATAAATTCTGTCTCATTTTTCTTATGCCTGGTCCTTCAGTGGGCTTAAGTACAGGTGATTGAAAGAACCTTTTTTTTTTTCTTTTTTTTTTTAAGGCCAGTGCAGGCTGGCCTTAAACTTGCTTATGTAGCTCAGACTGGCCTTGAACTCATGTGATCCTCCTGCCTCATCCTCCTGAGTGCTGGAATTACCGGCATATGCCATTACACCCAGCTGAAATGGACAGATATTAACATTAGCTCAGAATTTAGTTCTGCCTTTGCTTTCTTTTGTGACTTTGTACATACCACATGCATATATTTTTTCCTGCTTTGGAAACTTTGTTCAGGCAGTAGATATTGAGCCAGGAGTATGTGCAAGGGATATGATGGTATATCCAGCAGATATTTTTCTCACCTCCATAAAGCTTACGGTCTGTATTGACAGTTGAGTAGTAAATACATTAGAAAATCTGTGGTCACAAGCCGATAAGCCTCACAAAGGAAAAGCCCAGGGTACTCAGAACCTGCGTGCATGTGCAAGCCTGGTGACACCTTCCTGTTAAACATAGCTGGCTTGAAGTCCAGACAAAGCAGGTAGGAAAGAAAGATTATCAAGTTCAGAGGCCCCAAGGCAGGAGACCTAGCAAGTTGAAAGACCTGGAATAAAGTAAGTAGAGACCTAAGGTTAGTAAGGTGGCCAGAAATAGAGGGATAGATGAGGGCCAGGCCATGCAAAGTGCATAGGCTATATAAGAATTTGGTCTTTATCTTGAGAGCAGTGGACAGTCCTTGGAGGAGCAACATGATAAGATTTGTGATGATCTGAAAAGATGCAGTGCAAAGAGAACTTGGACAGTGGCCGGTGTGATGCAGAGACTGTTGAGAGACTGTGCAGTAAGGAAGGAAATAAGTCACTTCTCAAGATATATTTCAAAGACACACAAGGCCTCCATAGGAGCTCCCACCTGGGTGTTACTGAGAATCCTTGGCCCAAGTTGGGCAGGGACCACAGGAAGTCCTTCTAGTGTTGGTGTATGCAGTTGAGTCCAGATCCTACAAGATGAGGAGTTGAGCCTCTCCTGAATGAAATGTCAGATACTTCCAGCCTCTTCTAAGTCCACAAGTAGCACAAGAGCCTGTGAAGCCATAGGTAGCTCAGAGGGCATCAGTCAAGTAGCTTTGCCGTCTCTGTGGGGCAGGAAGGAGAGAGGTGTGGCCACACCTTATTTGACATTTCTTTTTTGTTTGTGGTACTGGGGATCAAACTCATGACCTCACACTTGCCAGACAGGTGCTTATTTCATTGAGCTAAATCCCCAGCCTAGTCACACCTTACTTGAAAAAGGCCATTCTGGCAGAAGGAGTGATTTGGAAGAAGTGAGGAAGGAAATAGGATGATAAGACTGAAGGGTGGCTGGATGTGGTGGCACATGCCTGTAATTTCTGCAGAAGGGTCATTGAGAGTTTGAGGCCAGCCTGGGCTTCATGGCAAAACCCATTTAAAAAAAAAAAAAGCATTTGAAGGGGAGCAAGTAAGATAAAGGCAGGAACCAGAAAGGGTGGTTACAGTGAGGTGCAGGAAAATGGAAGTAGAGGTGAAGACTTCAGAGGAAATTTAAGAGATAGAAAACTTACGAAGATTCCTCACCAGGAAAGGACACTCTAGAAAGTGAACCTGAAGAAAGCTGATGAAGTTAGTTTGGATTGAATCTGAGGTGCCTCTGGGACCTCCAGGTAGAAATGTTTGCCATTGGATGATATATTGATCCTGGGAAGCACAAGCTAGAAACAAGATAGATACCTGAGAGTAACAAGGACATTGATGTGAACTTCCTGTATATGAGCACATGAGGGAAAAGGGTCCTGAATCTGAAAGATATTATAAGACAAAAAAAATGTCAGATCTGACAAATCTTGGTTACTCTTAACAATTTCATTTGAGTGGCTCAAACTGAAGCCAAGATTTGGAGTGCCAGTGAGTAAGGGGAGATGACAAAGATAGTATTTTAGAAAGGTGGGCTAGCCTTGCTGAGAAAGAAGACAGTTCAAGGGCCATAATGATACTTGGCATGTACTTCCAGTGTGCCAGACTCTAGGCATAGCACATTAAAAACTAATTTTTTCATTCATTGTTTATGACATTTTTGCTATTTCTACTTCATAGATGACAAACGAGGCTTAACAAGAGAGCCATGAAGGAGCATGCTCAGGTTACCCAGTTGGGACTGGAGAGACAGCAGGAAGAGAATATGGGGTTGTTGGAGGGTTTAGCTTTTCAGAGTAGGTGAAATGTGGATGTGAAGGGAATAAGCAGCAGGTAGATGGACAAGAAGAGAGAAATCCTTACCAAAATGGCATTTTTGGGGAGGCCAAAGGAGAGCCTCTAGATGTGATGTAGGTATATGCACTAGTGGAGAGGCAAGGAGCCCTGTGTACCCTTGGGCCCTATGTTTCTCCTGTCTTCCAGTCTGCTTCATACACACACACACACACACACGCACGCACGCACGCACGCACACAAGCTTCAGATAAATCCTCTTCTGCTTCCGTTTCAGCACAGAGGGTCTACCCCAAGCCTCAGCACTGGCTACTGGCAGACCTACTACTGTCTTAGGTCCTTATGCATAGGGAAGTTTTTGATGGGGCAGGCTTGGGCCAGGTCACCATCTTAGTGGTCTGTTACTGGTGGCCCAGGTGTGAGGGCACTGGGAGAGTAGTCTAAAAGAAAGGTGGGAGTTCTGTTCACTAGGCAACACCCCCTACCCCATCTTCTAAATGATAGGGCTGAGCAAGCCTCAATCAGGTAGAGAAACACAGGGAAATGTGGGTGAAAAAGCCTTGCTAGAAGGGGAATTTGCTCTCCTTGGCAGCCAGACTTCTGGAATACACAGGATCAATCTAAACAGGTGTTCCTGCCCAGCCTAACAAAAGAGAGGAGAAGAGAGTGTGGACCAAGTACCTGGTGTTGCTAGCTTCTAGGTGTGGATTGCTGCTGGTTGAGATCCCAGGTGATATCCAGAGCCTAGCACGGTACAGGCCAAAGGGCCTTCCTCAGGTTGTCAGATCAAGAAGCATCAGTTGAAGCTTTGGTCATGGGTTGATTAAGGCCCTCTGAGGCCTGGCCTGGTACTGTGTGCCCTTTAGTTCTGAGTGGTAGAGTCAAAGAGAAGCTCCTGAGTCCACAGGAATCTAGGGCAGCATACAGTGGGTGCATGCATTACTGTGTCACTTGCCAGTTGTGTGCCTCTGGGGAGGTTATTGACCTCTCTGGGCCTAAATGTTCTTGTATGTGAGATGAGGAAAATATACAAGCAGTGTTCAAAATATACAGTGAATGTTTGTTTATGTATTTATTTTTTTGGTATTGAACTTAGGACCTTGCGCTTGCCAGGCAGGCACTTATGCTGCTGAGCTAAATCCCTGGCACCACTGTGAATGTTTAAATTAAAAAAAAAATATGTTTATTATACTAAAAGATACAAAATTGCCATTAATTTTTAAATTACTTTGAACACACTTATCCCATCATTGTTGTCACTTTCTGAAGCAGTTCTGCAAGTCCTCTTTCCAGGATGTCTTTATGACATGTAATCAAAATTATAGTGAATGCTACTACCAAATGTCGTCTAACAGAAAGCAGGGTTGTAAAAATGTTAGGATATGTCTTCATCCACCATAATCACCAGATCTGGCACTGTGCAATTTCTGACACTGCTCCAAAGTCAAAATGACCATGAAAGATAAACATATTGAATCCATTTTAGGCCAGTGAGGCAGACTGTCAGGAAAGAACTTCTAGAACTACTTCAGAAAGTGGCAAGAATGGTGGGAAAGTATATTGAAAGCAAGGGGGAGTATTTTGAGGGAGACTGATGACTGTATCTTTTAGGCTAATAGATTTTTATTCAACTTTCAGTGTATTTTTCAGTCACATCTCAGAGGGCACTAGAGACACTTTGTTGTTGGAAGAATTAAATGAATTCATATGTGGATGTGAGGTGCACTGTACAAGCTGTTAATCTGCTGCAGCCAGATGCAGCTGCCAGCCATCTGGCTCTGTGAGGAAAGCGTTAGCAATGTCTAAAGGAGTGGGACAAGTCTTCATAAAGCCCATGCCATGCACTGGGCTGAAAGCTGCATACATGCATGAAGGATGCATGGAAACGAGCTCTGTGACATGGGGTTGAGCTGGGGAGATGCAGTGATGCCTCTTGAAGAGATGTGCCTCACCCTTCTCTCTTAGCTTCCCCAGGGACTTTCTCCTTACTCCTCCAACTAGGGTACATCTCGAGTTCTGTCTGTGGTGGATGGGATGGGAGGAAGACAAGTTTTATCAATTTTCTTTTTTGGTATGAGGAACTCAGGGCCTTTGCACTGAGCAATTATCTGCAGCCTTTGTGTGTGTGTGTGTGTTTTGCTTGTTTTTTTGTTTGTTTTGTTTTGCTTGTTTTTTTGAGATAGAGTTTCACTAAGTTACCAAGGTTGGGCTCAAACCTATAATCCTTGCTGCAACTTTGAGACCAGCCTGGCTACAAAGCGAGTTCAAGGCCTGCCTGAACTGCATAGTAAAAAAAGCCAAAAACTTGTAGTTCTTCTATTTTAGCCTGCCCACAGTTGAGGAATTACAGAAATGCACCACCATGACCAGTTTATAAAATATTTTGGGATTCAGATTCTTACATTGTATCTTGTTCATCTCAGTAAACCAGAGAATATTGTTTATAGTTGAATTAATGGGTATTTTAGTTCAGTCTGGCTAGAGACTTTACAGAATGTGGATGACAAAAATTGTCTTGGTTTGTGTGCCTAGTCATTGGCTGCAGTTCTGTCACTGCCAGGATAATAAAAAGGCTGGAATCCAAGTGTCCTCATCTTCCCAATGTTTCTATGCATTTGGTTATTAGTCCTGTTGGACTGAGCTCTGTGAGGACTTGAAGTAACTATCTGTCTGCCCAGAATTTCCACTGTTCCCATCATGATGGGGCTCAGTGCATGCTTGGCAACTGGATGAGTGAGCAGGTGCAGAAATCCATGCTATCAATGGAGCCCACCATGCTGCAGCAGTGTGGGGGTGGGGGGCTCTGTCCCCTGTGGGCAGTAAGGGGGAATGTCTATAGGTTGGCCTGAGTTTGCTGGGCAGACTGAGAAGAACCTGTTGAAACCAGGCAGCCACGGCCCAGCTGAACCCTGTCTTCTGACCCTAAGGACTCTGAGGCTGGATCTGGAAGCTAACTCCTTTCCTCATGTGCTTCCTTCCCCAGGTCCCACCGAGGAACCACCTCCCAATGTGCCCCAGCCTCCCCCAGAGCCACAGACTGGGCCCTCTGCTCCATCCCCACACCTGGATGAACGCCCCTCTTCTCCTATCCCCCTTCTGCCTCCACCTAAGAAGCGTCGAAAAACTGTCTCCTTCTCGGCTGTAGAGGAGGTGCCAGCCCCAGAGCCGCCCCCAGCTACTCTCCTGCACGCCAAGTCTCCTGGCCCAGTGTCTCGAAAAGTCCCTCGAGGTGCTGAGCGGACCATTCGCAACCTGCCCCTGGACCATGCATCTCTGGTCAAGAGCTGGCCCGAGGAAGTGTCCCGAGGGGGCCGCGGCCGGGCTGGAGGCCGAGGTCGCTCCATGGAGGAAGAAGAGGTTGAGCCAGGCACAGAAGTGGACCTGGCAGTACTGGCTGACCTGGCTCTGACCCCAGCCCGGTGTGGGCTGGCCACCCTGCCTCCTGGTGACGACTCAGAGGCCACAGAGACCTCCGATGAAGCTGACCGCCTCTGCCCCCCCCTCAGCCACATCCTCCTGGAGCACAACTATGCCCTGGCCATCAAACCCACACCCTCCACACCAGCCCCAAGGCCCCCGGAGCCAGTCCCGGCCCCTGCAGCCCTCTTCAGCTCCCCAGCAGATGAGGTCTTGGAGGCCCCTGAAGTGGTGGTGGCTGAAGCAGAGGAACCAAAGCCACAGCAGCAGCTTCAGGTGCAACAGGAGGAGGGAGAGGAAGAGGAGGAAGAAGAAGAGGAGTCCGAGTCCTCAGAGAGCAGCAGCAGCAGCAGCAGCAGTGATGGGGATGGGGCTGGCCGGAGGCGCAGCCTCCGCTCCCATGCCCGGCGCCGTCGGCCACCGCTCCCACCCCCACCGCCACCAGCCCCCTCCTTTGAGCCCCGTAGCGAGTTTGAGCAGATGACCATCCTCTATGACATTTGGAACTCAGGCCTAGACATGGAAGACATGAGCTACCTGCGGCTCACATATGAGCGGCTGCTGCAGCAGACCAGTGGGGCTGACTGGCTTAATGATACTCACTGGGTCCACCATACAAATATCCTGAGCCTGGGGTCTGACCTACCTGCACAGGACAGGAAGATGAGGGGCGGGCAATGTCCTCTGCCTCATGGATCCCCATCTTCAATTTGCTGTGCCCTGTTGTGCTTGCGGGTTTCTTCCCTGGCTGCCTAACCATCTTTTCTCTCTGCCTCAGTACCTCTTTTCTGCCTCTCCAAGTTTTTCTGGTGGAACAGGTAGAGTCTGAGCCTGACTTCTGTCATCTCCTGTCCCCTCACACTGAATTTGCCTGCCAGTTCAGAGTAGCTGCCCTTTCTTTGGGTTAGGGTTGGGATGGACAGCAAGGTGTGGGCCCTGGGAATTGGAGCAGTCAGGAACTGGTGTTCTGTTCCTTAACGCCCTGCACTTACCAACCTGAGCACTCCAAAGCGCAAGCGGCGGCCCCAGGATGGGCCCCGAGAGCATCAGACAGGTTCTGCACGCAGCGAAGGCTATTACCCCATCAGCAAGAAGGAGAAAGACAAGTACCTGGATGTGTGCCCTGTCTCAGCCCGACAGCTGGAAGGAGTTGACACTCAGGTGGGTCCTTCTCTAAGGCCTTGCCCACTGCCGCCTCTTCCCAACCTCCTGTCAGTCACCTCCCCTGTCTTCCTCACAGGGGACAAACCGTGTGCTTTCCGAGCGCCGGTCCGAGCAGCGGCGGCTGCTGAGTGCCATTGGTACCTCAGCTATCATGGATAGTGATCTGTTAAAGCTAAATCAGCTCAAGGTGAGGAGTGGAGACCTGGGAATGGCAGAGGCTCAGTGGACAGGCTAAAGCAAAGCGAGCTGTTGCTCCTAGAGTCCTTTATTCCCTAGGGTTTGAAGGTGGGAAGGTGGGTGGTCAAGACATCCTGCTTCCTGGGAGGTCTGTGGGAAAAAGCAAGGAGCTAGGTCTAGAGAGGCATCCAGCAGTACGGTCTCCTTCTGCTCCACAGTTCCGGAAGAAGAAGCTCCGATTTGGCCGGAGCAGGATCCATGAATGGGGTCTCTTTGCCATGGAACCTATCGCAGCTGATGAGATGGTCATCGAATATGTGGGTCAGAACATTCGCCAGGTGAGGCTCCAGGCCCAGGTCTTGGTCTGATGTCAGACAACAGGCTTTTGCAAGTACCATTTCACTCTGCACAAAACCTCACTTCCCTCTCAGCTCTAAGACAGCTAGTAAAACTTGTGTTCTTGCTCCATCCTTCATTAGTAGGATGGGTTGGTTGATTGGTTGGATTGTTTCTGAGACAGAGTCTCACGGTGTAGCTAGCATAGGCTGGCCTCAGACTCTCAGTAATACTCTTGCCTTGGCCTCTGAAGTGCAGATGTGGGAAAGCGAGGTGGTGGAAACTCATAGCAGGACTTAAGAGCTTCAGAGACAGTGATGTTTAAGCTGAGAGCAGTAAGGTGGGAGAACTCCCAGGCATAAGTTGGGGAAGTATGCTGCTTGTTTCAGGACTGCATGTAGAAGGCCTGGAGATAAGCAGTCATAGAAGGATGAGGTCAGTATGGCAAGGTGGAAAAATGGGGCCAGTGGCAGTGATGTGAGTCTGGAGGGCAGATGGAGCCTGGGACTCATGGCACTGAGGAGCCATATTAGTAAGTGTGGGCCTGTGGTGAGAGATGGGGTATCTGGAAAGCTAAGCAGGAGAAGACCTAGAAGTTTAGTGAGTTCCTTCTGGCCACCCTGGAGAGAAAACTTTCTGGGCTGAGGCTGTGGGACCATTGCAGAGTTCCAGGGCAAGATGGGGGCAGCCTGGACTCTAGGCAGTGGCAGCAGAGGAGTCTGGTCTGTGGGTCCCGAGTTTTGGCAGGCCCAAACTGTGGGATGGTAGAGCGTAGGAACATAGGAGAAGATGAGTCCTTTCTTGGGATGCTGCTGCTGGCTTCTCTGAGATGGGAGTGAGTGGGAGGAACAGATGTGTGATAAGGATGAGCTCCACTCAGAAGTGTGAGATTGCAGGGCCCTGGGGAGCTCTAGCAGTTAATGGCCAGCAGCTCGACCGAGATGGAGTTTGGCTGGGGATGGGACTTTGGGAGGACTCACCACTTTTTAGCTTGTGGCTACAGTTCTGGGAGCGAGATCACTCAGGGAGAGAGTGCAGAGAGCTTCCTTGTCTCTTCTTACACAAGGGCCAACCTCATGACATAGATGATCTGCTATCTACCCTGGCCAGTTGTACCAGAGAGGGTCCTAGGAGAAGCCACACCCCTGTGTCTGCCTAGCCCCTTGACCAGTCTGGAGCCCCACAATGATCAGGCAGATGGCCTCAGAGGAGCTAGTACAGATTTCCTTGGAGTCCTCATGTGGGTGGCTGGATCCAGAAAGGCAGCCAGAGTCAAGCCTGTAGCATAGACCTATAATCCTGGCTCTCTGGGAGGCTGAATTCCCTTAGTTACAGGAGAATCACAAGTTGAAGCCTAACCTGAGCAAATAAGACTTAGCAAGATCCTACCTCAGTAAAAAAACCCGGGGATGTAGTTCAGTGTGAACGCCCTGGGCCCAGTCCATAGTACTGGAAAAAGTGGATTGGATGCAGCCAGAGGGTTTGGAGGGGTGGCCTTAAGAGGGATGAGAGCTCTTGGAACCAGAGTTGGGAGAGCTGTAGCCTGGAGTGGTAGCTGGTAGACTGTCCAGAGGAGCTGGTGGGATCAGGCCTGGTCCACCTGGATGCTGAGAAGCAGACCATGACCTCCACATCCCACTTTACCAGATGGTGGCTGACATGCGAGAGAAGCGCTATGTGCAGGAGGGCATCGGCAGCAGCTATCTGTTTCGGGTGGACCATGACACCATCATTGATGCTACCAAGTGTGGAAACCTGGCGAGGTTCATCAACCACTGCTGCACGGTGCGCTAGGAGCCACATGGGGGTGGGAGTGGGTGTGGAGGGGCCCCTGGCTCATACCCTTCCCTTCCCACAGCCCAACTGCTACGCCAAGGTGATAACCATTGAGTCACAGAAGAAGATTGTGATTTACTCCAAGCAGCCCATCGGTGTGGATGAAGAGATCACCTATGACTATAAATTCCCACTGGAAGACAACAAGATCCCATGTCTGTGTGGCACAGAGAGCTGCCGTGGCTCCCTCAACTGAGGTGGGGCAGGACTGGTGCCCACACCCCTATTTATTCCCCCTTGGTGCCCTGAGCTCCCAGCACCCCCCAGCCTTAGTGGGTTCAGCAGGGCCCTCATGCCCCCATCTTGAAGGGCAGGGTTTGGGGCCCTGAGCCCAGCAAGGGAGCCTCAGTCCCTTTTCTGCCTCCCTGTTGCCCCTGCCCACCCACTCCTAATTTTTTTTCTTTGCGGAGAAGAAGCTGTAAATGTTTTGTAGCTGCCAGCAGCTGTTTCCTGTGGAAACCTGGGGTGCCGGCCTGTACAGATCCTGTTCTTGGGGGCTGCACAGCCCTCTTGCATTGTGTTATGGGGATTTCCCCTTTGCCCTGTGTGCACCCCTCCCCAGTTTAGGGGTCTCTAGGGGGCAGTGGCCATGTTCTTCCCTGGGGGGGCCCTGTGCCCCCATCTTGGGGACTCCGTGCCTGGAACCCTGCCTCATCTTCTGTTCCTGCCAGACCCTGTGGGTCACCCTCCCACCCTGGTGTCTGGAGGTTCCTGCTCAGCCAGCCAGGATGGTGGGGGGTGGGCCCTTGTTGGGCTGGATTGTACATATGTTAATAGCGCAAACAACACCACATTTTTATAATTGTGATTAAACTTTATTGTACAAAAGTGCTTGGTCAGTATCTTTGGGGAAGAGCAGGCTGGGGTGGGGGTTTGAGGATGCAGGGTGGGGCAAGACAAAGGAGAAAATGGGTGGCCTGAAGTTTGGAGTGGGTAGAGGCTTTCAGGCAAGAGCTCGACCTGCAGACCGAGCTCCACTGTTCTGGAGCACCTGCCAGGTTGTGACAGCGATGCCAAGGATGCCCCATCACAGCTAGCCAGACAGGACCAAGGTCAGGCTTCTTTCCCCTTTCCTTCCCTCCCCAGAACCACAGCTACTGCTGGTTGGCTAGCCTCCTAGGAAGTCTAGCAGGAGGTGAGGACTAATGTCATACTGTGGGAATAAGGTCACTGCTGCCTCTGTCCTGTGGCCTCCAAATCCCTCAGCATCCACCTAGCAGGTTTTGACTTCTCCCAAGTGCTTTGCTGTAACCAGATGCCGGAGAAGTGCCAAGTGGTCACCAGGGGGCGCCCTGTGGCAACTGTGGGAGTAAAGGGAAGGGAGGCGGGGCTGGTCTCCTTCCTGGAATGGGCCTGGAGGGAGGAGAAGCAAGCGGAAGGAAGACGGGTGTGTGGCTGGCCGCCCAGTCCAAGAGACAGCCTCTCCAGTGGCCAGTTTAGGCGTCCTGGGATAGTAGCTGCAGGTAGGCAGAGGTGACACCAGAGCCCAGGCAGCCTTTCCCACCTTCCTAGACCCTTCCTTCTTCCCCCAACTCTTTCCCAACTCTCCTCTGTTGCCCCCAAACCTCTATACATCCATCTCAAATGCTGACCCCTTCTTGAACTCAGCCCTTACCCCTCAGTAACTGCCTGGCTAGCATTCACAGGACCAGAGGGCTGGTAGCCCAGCCAGTGGCTGCAGCTTCTAGCAACAACTCTGACCGCTGGCCATGGCACTGGGCTCCTGTCCACTAGGCCACCAGGCCTTTTCTTGAGGAACAGGTGGTTGGGACTGGTGGCCCCAGGCAATCCAGGTGAGCCAAAGTCTCTTCCTGCAGCCAGGCATGGCCGAATCTGCAGAAGCCCGAAAGTTGGTCTACCTGGTCACAGGCGGCTGCGGCTTCCTAGGCGAACATGTGGTGCGAATGTTACTGGAGCGGGAGCCACGGCTCCGTGAGCTGCGTGTCTTTGACCTGCATCTGAGTCCCTGGCTGGAAGAGCTGAAGACAGGTGACTGGTGGGGTGGTTGTGGGAAGGAGGGTGTGGTCTCCCTCTCCCCTCCCAAGCTGGAATGCCCCCCCTTGATGGAAAAGATGAAGCCTGTTTAGTCCACATGGATGGGATGAGTGAGTCATACTGGGAACATGTGGCTCTTGAGGGTGGGGGCTGAACCCAGCATCTGACTGATGCTCCCAGCTCTCATTGCTTCTGGCCCCTCTCATACCGCTAGGGCCTGTGCAGGTGACTGGCATCCAGGGGGATGTGTCTGAGGCTCATGAGGTGGCAGCGGCTGTGTCTGGAGCCCATGTGGTCATCCACACAGCAGGGCTGGTGGACGTGTTTGGGAGGGCCAGTCCTGAGACCATCTACAAGGTCAACGTGCAGGGTGAGGTCCCCCTTGCATTCTAGTTGTGTCCCTGATATCCCTGGCATCCAGCCTTCTCTTGCCTGTTCAGTCCCCACTCCCTTTCTTTGCCCTTAACCTCCTGTGATTTCGGGACAACCTGTTCACATGATTATTTACTCATCCCTGGCTCCACCTCACCCAGCCTCTTGTGGTTCTCCCTGGGCCTGGGATGGGCGTGGAAGGTGCAGAGGGGGACCTCAGCTTGGGTACTACCCCTCTCCTCCAGGCACACAGAATGTGGTTGAGGCTTGTGTGCAGACAGGGACTCAGTTCCTGGTCTACACAAGCAGCATGGAGGTTGTGGGACCTAACATCAAAGGCCATCCCTTCTACAGGTGCGCTGAGGTTCCTGTTACTTTAGAGCCCATTTCCCTCACAGCGCTTCCCCCACTGAGTCATTTTCCCTTCATTAGAGGCAATGAGGACACCCCATATGAGGCCGTGCACAAGCACCCCTATCCTCACAGCAAGGCTCAAGCTGAACGGCTGGTCCTGGAGGCCAACGGCAGAATGGTGAGCCTGCACGGACAAGCTGGAGACTGGGGCTGCATGAGACAAGTGGGCCCTGCCCTCCCTCTCGGCTGCAGTGTAAGGGGGTCAAGCCAGAAAGGTGGCCACTGAATCCTAGATCCTAGCAATGCCTGCATTTTGCCAACAGGTCCATGGGGGGCTGCCTCTGGTGACATGTGCCCTACGCCCCACGGGGATCTATGGTGAAGGCCATCAGATCATGAGAGATTTCTACTACCAAGGCCTGCGGCTGGGGGGCCGGCTCTTCAGAGCCATCCCAGCTTCTGTGGAGCATGGCCGGGTCTATGTGGGTAAGGACCAGGCTGGATGGGGGCGGGGCACAGATAGGGCAGGAGGTCCTGCTGTGGGACTGGTGTGCCTCACATGGCTCTGGGAAGGGCCCTTGTGCTCAGGTCCCGGGAGATGGTGACTGTGTAAGAACCATCTGCATGGGCCAGAGGAAACAGTATCTGTGTAAGTTGGGAAGATGGACATGAAAACTGAGTCACAGGCTAAGGGAGGAGTGCAGGGAGGAGTGCAGTTGTATGGGCAGTGGCTCCCAAGAGGAGGGACAGCATCTGCATGGGACTAGAATAGTGTGCATATAAGCCTGCTACCAAGACAGGGAGAAAGCAGCTTTCACCAGGCTATAGTGAAGATTCAGGCAGCACTTGCAGAAGCACATGAACCGTTTTTCCCCACTGGCAGGCAATGTGGCCTGGATGCATGTGCTGGTGGCCCGGGAGCTGGAGCAGCGAGCAGCACTCATGGGTGGCCAAGTGTACTTCTGCTATGACAAGTCACCCTATAAGAGCTATGAGGATTTCAACATGGAGTTCCTGGGCCCCTGTGGACTGCGGCTAGTGGGTACCCGCCCACTGTTACCCTACTGGCTCTTGGTGATCCTGGCTACCCTTAACGCCCTGCTGCAGTGGCTGCTACGCCCTCTGCTGCTCTACGCACCTCTGCTCAATCCCTACACCTTAGCTGTGGCCAACACCACTTTCACCGTCAGCACCAACAAGGCACAGCGCCATTTTGGCTACGAGCCGCTGTTTTCATGGGAGGACAGCCGGACCCGTACCATCCTCTGGATGCAGGGCAAGGACGGTTCAGCCCAGTGACAATGGGGCCGGGGTGGGAAGGCTGTCCTGGCTCCTCTGTCCAGCTCCCAAGCCCGGGGTCAGGGGTGAGATGGTTTCATTTCAGAGCTGGAGCTCTGTGCAGGACTGGCTGTCCAGGGGCCCACCACACGTTAAGTCCTTAAGCCTTGGATCTAAGTTGCACCCTGAACCTTCTAGGTTCTTCCTATGGCAGAGTCTGGGCACAGAAGCATCCTCACTGTCAATGCAGGCCTGCTGGCCAAACTTTCCTTCTCATTACTCTTATCACATTCTGGCTTCTAGAGCAGCAACTGCCCTTAGGCTGTGCCCAGTGCAGTCTTCACCTAGGTTCAGCGTGAAGAGGCTTCTCCAGCTCCCCCATCCCCATCCTCCCTCCTTAGTGGGTCATCCTCTCACTATTTAAAAAAAAATAAAATATCACCTTTAGATGCTTATCTTTTAATCCCCTTGGGTGAAAGTTGAGGAAATCAGTGACCTTCCACCCTAACTCAGTGCCTGCAACTGTGTTAGCGCTCTACCTGAGGAGGCCTTCAGGAGCACTATTCCTGGCCAAACTCCACATTAAAATCCTGTCCAAGCCTATGTCCAGCTCCTCCACCCACCCTCCACCACAGATCTCACCTCCCCACGACGCTGTCCCATGTGGGGACAGAAGGAAGTGAGCACACAGTACACCCGCTGTTGGATTGGTTGCTATTTCTCCCGTCCCACGGGACTCGACCTGGCCCGGGGTGGGGTTGGGGGGCTCTGGGGACAGGACATGCAGGGCTAGGGGGTGGATTTTCTTGTGTTTTATCCATTTGCAACTTGGTCACCAATAGAGAGAAATGAGACTCTGAGGGCTAACAGGAGAGGGTGGCCTGGCTCTGGGCCCCCAACCAGGCCCTAGGAGTCCTGTCCCCTCTGGGAAGGGGAGGGAGAGAGCTCTAGAAACCAACGGAGAAACAGAGGGGGCAGGGGCTCATGTCAGCAAACACGGCTACATCACGTGACACGCCAGAGACACAGAAACACACGCCAACGCACACAGCTGCACAGCAGGGAGGGGAGAAGGGAGCCGGGGCCACCCATCTTGTCCTCTGCGGGGCAGGCTGGGGGCAGGGTGAATGCATAGAACACATCATGTGTACACGCTCAAGGCATGGCAAGAGCATGTGTCGACCCACAGGCACATGGGATGGTCACGCAGTGTGCTTTGTGAGAGGAAGGGACAAGGAGGAAAGGGAGGGGAAATGTTGAGTCACAGCCAGGCGTGGGACCACCCCTGGGGCATACCTGGCCTTGATGGCTGTAGATGCATGGAGGGTAGACAGCACACCCTTGTCTGAGAACATGCAAGACACCGACCCCAAACCACACTCAGCACACACACACATGTAGACAGCAGCCAATAAGCAAACCCGTCATACGATGGATGTGCATGACTTGCAGAAAGCCATGGTGGCCCAAACCCTCAGGGGTCCCCAGTCCATCTCAGGCCCAGAGATAGGTAGCCAAGGGCCCAGTGCCACTCAAGGAGGCAGGAGCAGCACTCCAGCCACAGCGCCACTATTTTCTTTGTGAATTGCAAGGCAGGAGGGCTTTGGGAAACATCTGGGCTGAAAGGAGGTCCTGGATGGACTGCAGGAAGGAAGAAGGGGGCTGTGTACTGGAGTCTGCATGACGTCTCCAAAGAAGCCTGAGGTGGAAGCAGGAAGGTGCAGTCAGACTACGGGTGGACTTCCTGACCTGTAAAAGGACATCTGGGGAAGGACAGACAGGCTTTCCTCATTAGAACAGCTGACCTAGGGGTTACATACAGGTGGTCACACCGACACACACAGGCCAGGGGGGCCCAGAATGGAAGAAGTTGGCTGGGGGGACCAGGAATGGTGCTGTTTTTCAGAAGGTCACATCTGCAGCTCTTCCCTCCCTGCGTGTGCACACATTGGAGTCCGTTGCCCAGGACATACATGCCTCTCCCTTCATGTCCTCAGTACTCAGCTTATGTGCTTGTGGCTCATAGAGTGAGGAGAGGGGTTTTAACACAGTCTTCTCCCTGCACCTCCTCGTCACCAAACTACCAACCCACAAACTATGTGTGCTGTCTTCCCCTCAAGCTTGGTGCTAGCCCTTCCCTAGTCATGAGTCCCAGGCTTGAGTCCTCAGTCTCTCTCTGGTAGGGGATGTTTCAGTAGGAGACAGGTCCAGGAGATTAAAAACCCCAAGTGACCACTGCCACAACTGTCCACTCTAGTAGAAGAGCCTAGAGCATTGAATGGGGCAGTGAGACAAAGCACTGGCTTCTTCCAGGTCCCACCAGAGTGTACTGGAGGCAGAAAGGGACAATGTGTTGACTTTCCACTTGTCATTTTCCTTGACATTTTGCCTCTTTACTGACAGCCCTTTAAACAGACCTCCCAAGCAGTACTCGTGTGCAGACGGGTGTGGGCCTGCAGAAGCACCACACTGGCGGCAGCACACGTGAGTGCCCTGCGGAGCATGTGCGCGTGCCTGGATGTAGCCACCTTCACAGGACCTCCTCAGCCTTGGTCTGAGGTGCTCCAGTTGGTGCAAGCCCAGACCTGGCCTCAGACAGACACAGAAAAGAAAGGATGAAAGCATGTGTGCATAATACTGATGTAGCAGTGTGTGCAGCCACACCAGGCACGGGTCAGGGCCACCGGGGAGGGGGGCAGGACCAAATAAATCTGATTAAACAAACCTGGAATGATGGGGCATGTGTCCTTAAAGGTAAATGTGTGTGTGATACACAAGGGCAAAACATTATGTAGAAAGCCCCTAAACATACACACATACACAGAGTCACAGCTGTATCCTAGGTAGCATACAAATAAATTCATATCCACCCTCAATAGGTGTCTGTCCACAATGTGGAGGGCTCCTGTCAACACTTCCAGTGTGTGAGCTTGCGCACACATGCATGTATACACACTCATCACTCACCACATTTACTAGGAAAAACACAAGTCCATAGGCCAAGCTAAGTCATTTACATGTGTACACTTCCACTCACCTCAACAGGCCCAACACGCAAGTGCACGCAAGGACACACAGAAGCCCCTGCACTGGCCTGGAGGGTTTGCTCTACATCACGTGGATGTCTGCCACGGCCCGTGTGTCCCCCTGGGCCTCCTGGGGTCCTCTGAGAATGTGAACATCTGCACACACTGCTGCTCCATTTAGAGCAGACAGGGAGGAGGTGTGGGTGGAAGAATTGATGTTACTCAAGTTGCAAACACTAACATAAAATTCCATATACATGGTTTGGGTGTCCACAGATCTCCAGCCACTCACAGACACACACACCTATTCACAGAAAACAGGGGTGTGGACAGGCTGCTGTTACACTCGGTCAACACCATGACCCTAGTGACGAGGAAGCTCAGACCACAGACTCAAGGTGGGGGCAAAGGGGAATGATGTGGTGTCTCTACACACATTTACACACACACACACACACACACACTCACGCTGGGGTGTCCACACGTCTCAAGCATGTGCCGGCGGCATGCATGTTGGTGTGCATGTAGAATCACGCCTGCTGCTATCTACGTGCGGGGAAGGAGAGGGTGGTCCTTGGCAGGGTGAAGTCCAGGAACTCCAGGGTCTGCCGTGGGGATGGAAGAGGGAGTGGGGCGGCTGCTTGGGTCCTTTTTGGGGTGAGCTTGGAGCAGGGGATGGAGTGAAAGGGGAGGTGGGGGTATTGCTCCCAATGTGGTGGGGAAGGGACCCAGAAGGGATAAGGGCAAGGGGCCTACAAGCCCAGCGTCCCCCCAATGGATGACGCCAAGACCACCCCCAGCACCACACAGCAAATGATGATCATGATTTTCTTCTGCAGGTAGAAAAAAAAGACAGCAAGACAGAGAAACAACAGAGAAAGAGAAACAGAGTCAGAGTGATAAAGGGAGACAAATCAACAGACAGATGAGGGAATGAGGGAGGTGTGAGGAAAAAGGAGGGAGAGAAAACAGAAATAGGAAGAGGTCAGAGCCAGAGATAAGGCCTCTCACCCAATTTCATCATCACCTCGGCCCGGCCCTGGTCTAAGCCCAACCCCCAGTCTCCCAGCCCGCCTCAGCCCCAGGTCCTGGCTCACCCTCCGCGCCTTGCTCTGATATTTCACAGCTTTCTTGGTGTCGGACACAGCTCGCTCCACATAGTCCACAGAATGTTCCACGTTGTACTCGATGCGGTCAATCATCTCACCCTGCGGGCAGATGAGGGGTATACGGGAGGGAGGAACTGGGGTGCTGCAAGAGGGAACCTCAGGGCCTAAGGAGGCACCCAGGGTAGCAGGACAGATCCCATACCTGGCTTTCCACAAGCATGGCCATGTCCACAAACATGTCGTGCAGCTCTCGGATGCTGGTTTCCAGTTTGATGATCTCATTGTGCCTCGTCTCAATCTCATTCAGTGCCTGCTTTGTCATCTGTGAGTCCATTTTGATCTAGGACAATGTAGCAGGGGAGAGTCACCCTTTGTCCCATATGAGCTTTGACTCAGCAACCACAAGCAAATTATTTAACTTCTCTGGGACTCAGTTTTCCCTTCTGGAAAATGTGCATGTGACAGTTTCTACTTCACAGGGGTTTTTTTGTTTTGTTTTGGTACCGGGAATCAAACTCAGGACCTTTCCCTGACCAAGCAAGCAATGTGCCACTAAGCTATATCCCCAGCCCCGTCACTTTACAGGGTTATTCTATAAGAAGAGTGAGTTAATATGTGCACATCAACTGGAACACTACCTGGTACACAATAACCATTAAAGAGAAGTTTATTCAATTATAAGAACTAAAACTTTCTGGAGTTCCTCCACCTTGCTGCAGGGCTTCTTCTAGTATACATCAGAGATACCCAGGAAGAGAAATGACCAAAATCAGCCAGGGTGATGAGCAGGTGAGAAGCAGCAAGCAGACATGTGGCCCTGAGGAGAAGGCAGTGTGCCCACAGTTGTCTGGGCCTGTGTGAGATGAGACGGGCAATAAATAATGACATCCACATAGCCCCGAGGGTGAGGGGAGACCAGCTCCTAGCAGCTCCCTCCGCCTCACTGATTCCCACGCTGAGCTGAGCCTTGCTTCCCACTCCAGTGTTACCCTCAGCTGACACCTCAGGGCTCACCTACAGTTTCACATCTCTCAGTTTCACTACCCTACTTTCTAATGGTGGGTTTCCACCATGATAACACTGGGCCAACTCACAGGGGTCAGTTCATGTCGGTCCACTGAAGTGGCCCCTGGAGGCCACCTACCAGGCTTCCCTCCTCTGTTGCACAGACGGACAAGACAGTCTGGCCAGAGCTGCTTGGGGAGGTTCCAGATTAACTGGCTCACAATCAATTTGTCCAAAATTAATTCACTAAAGACCAAACTATCCAAAGAACAATTCACTGAGGGCTGTTAGACATTCATGGTGTACACTGTAAACCTGGGTGAAACCACTATATAGGAACATTTGGTCACCAGAATGCTAAACACAAGAGAGGGCTGGGCAGAGCAGGGCAAAAGTCCAAAGGAGAACAAAGAACTATATTTAGGGGAAAGTCCATTCATTCACATATAAACAAGTGCAGTATGCAAAAGTAAAACTTATTTAAGAAAAAAAATCTCCAAAATGTAGACAAATGAGTCACATAGCGTGCGATGTGCTTCCAGGAAGGGTGGGGGCTTGCAGTGGATCAGTTTGACTCCAACAGGACTGTGGCCCCTCCCTGTGCTGAGGCCTGCGGCCCTGGGCAGGTTATTTCACCTGGACCAGTGCTCCCCATCTGTGAAATGGCCTCCCTGTGGTGCTGTGGAGGGGGTTAAATGTCAGCAAATGTAGGCATAGGAAGTGCTCAGCACTGTTTGCCATCTTTATGGAGCTGTTTTCCTGCCCTGCCTCCGTGGAATTCCCCAGGTCCTGGTCCACAGCTCAGGAACCTGGTTCACCCTGACCTTTGGGGGAGGGGCAGCTGCTTTCCTAAAACCGACCCCACCCTCCCAGGGCTCACATCATCCGTGAAGATGGCCAGCTTGCCACTCTCCAGCATGTCCTCCAGTTCTTCATTGGTTGTGGTCCTGCCGGCTGTGGGGAGAAAGGACTCTGGACCTGGGCCTGCCAGGGGGCCGGGGTGGTGGGATGGGGCAGGGACCCCTAAGCCACCCTCCCCTGGCCTGGGGCCTGGCCCTCTCTCCACAGAGAAAGGGTGGGAAGGGCTCTGGGAAGACCCTGGGTGTGGGAAGGGCACACGCACTGATTTCCAGCTGCCGCTGGATCCGGTCCTTGCAACGGTCCCGGTACTTGGACTGGGTTGCGTTGTACTCAGTCATCACCTCCACGAACTTCCGGGAGAGTGTGGAGTGCTGGGGTAGGAGTGGAGGAACAGGGGGCAGGAGGGTTGGGGAGGTGGTGTGTGGGTGGGGAGACAGGACAGGCTGTGTTAGTTTACAATCCTTTCTTCAGCTTGGGCCGCGACCCTACTGTCCCCACAAGCTCAGTCCCCTACTGCCTCACCAGGCACCCCCAGCCCACATGTGAACCCATAGGTGACCTGAGGAGCTCCATCCCACCCCAAAGTCCAGCCCTGCGGCCTGCTGCCTCCTACCTGGGTCTTGCGGATGCGCAGGTCTGCAGAGGAACGGTTCAGCCCCTCTTCCTGTTCAATGCTTTGCTCGATCGCTGCAGGAGACAGGGCACAGTGACTGAGGGAGACCTGAGGTATACTGGGTGGGGGTTCCAAAGATGAGAAGGCTCGATACACCAAGGCAGGCTCTGGGCCTGGAAAGATCAGCCATGCCCATGGCAAGGGGGTGCAGTGGAAGACTTTGGGGTAGACCAGCAAATAAGCAGTCACCTGATGGGGTCCTGAAGGTGTGTGTGTGTGTGTGTGTGTGTGTGTGTGTGTGAGAGAGAGAGAGAGAGACAGAGACAGAGACAGAGACAGAGACAGAGACAGAGGATGAGGGGTCAGAAGTTACCAGACTGAAGTAGCTATTTGTTCTGGTGGAAGGACTGGGCCTTGGAAAGTGCCAGCAGCCACCACTCCTGTCCAGCCAGGGAGGGGATGTGGAACCAGTCCATTAATTAATGGGAGTGAAGCCTCCACTTCTTATGGACCCCCGGACAGGGGCAAAAACCTAAATGGGGATTTTGTTGTTGTTTCCTGGCACTGTTGGGCTCAAGGGACCCATCCTCCTGCTCCAGCAACCCAAGTAACTGTGACTACAGGCAAGGGCCACCACAGTAGGCTAACCTGTGAATTTTTTGGTGGAAACTAAGCATCCAGTTGGTTCAGATTCTGGTGGTCACTGTTTCCCTAAAGAATCTCGGGGCAAACGGATGCTCCAACAGAGAAAAGAGCCCTCCCTCTGCCCTGCCAGGTGATTCCTGTCCCAGGAGTTCCCACTTGTACAGTATGTTCTGGAGAAGTGTGCAGATCATTGGGCATTCCTGCTTCTGGATCACGTGCTCCTGACACTATCATTCAGATTTTCTGAAAAAGAGCTTGCAGTAAGATCTGCTTCAGTAAGATCAGAAAATGCAGCAGGGATGAATCACCAGTCCTGCTCAGACCTCGAAGGGCCTCCAGGCCATTCCTGAGAACATCACTTCTCTGTTCTGCTGGCAGCAGGGGAGGTGTGGGGCTGATGGCACCCCAAGGCCTCCTTGCCAGCAGCAGCAAGCACAGTGACTGAGGACAGCCATGGCCCAGCAGATTCAGGAAAAGCACAGGCACACGTTTCCAGGGACACTGGCCCAGCCTGGAGTCCTGTTGTCAGATTTGGGGCAGGACAAGTCTGGAGGGAGAAGTTTTTCACTGACCCTCATTGACTCTGCAACATCCTGGGGATGCAGGGACTTCACCCCGTCTTTCAGACTAGAGACAGCTTCAAATGAATGGGACAGCTCACTCAAGGTCATGCTCAAAGCCTCAGCTCATGCCACCAAGTGGAAAGAGATGGAGAAGATGTACATCTTTTCTCTTTTTCTGGAGATCTGGAGGGCCAGCTTCTCAAAGCACCGCCATTTTTCTTGTCTTCTTCCTGGGTCTGTTCCTGAACCCCCAAACCACAGCTCTCCTCACTGTCTTCTAGAGAGTGTTCAAGGTCGGAGCTCAGTGTGCCCTAGGAAACACTGAGCTGAGGGGCTTCTAAATTGCGTGCTGGCAGGAACCTTGCTTCTGAAAAGGAACCTTGAGGGCTCCTGCAGGGAATAAAGGGGAGGCCAGCACAGAGGGCCTTCTAACCCGTTCGGCTTAAAACAACCTGGATTTGTACGTTTATATATTGGGTTTGTTTTATATATTGGGATCTTTGTTAGGTTTCATTTGGAGAAAAAGATTTTGCAGGGTGGGGGAGGGCTTTGAAATCGCTTCTGTTTCTCTTTCGGTACTGATGAGCAAGCTGAGGGTGGGAGACTGCCTGGATTTGCCTTCATGTTATCTCATGCCGGGCATTTTCCATTCCAGCATGCTCATTGAGTGCAGAGGGCTTATTTTTACCAATTCTCATCCGAGGCTCCCATCTGGCCTCCCCTGAATACAGGAGGACATAGAGCTTCTTCTGTCCCATCTCCCCACGCCAAGGTCAGAGCTCTTAGTCAGGCAGCTGGTGAAGCTCCTTTCTCCAAAACCTAGCAATGGGCCTTGGACACTATAGGCACCAGGCAACTGTTCTGTCGTGCTGAATTACCAGGCACACACAAATCAGCATCACGGTAACACTACTATTCCCCTGGCACTGCAGACAAGGAGGTTCCCAACCCACAGTGCTTTGGGGGAAAATGGTTATTACCAGCACCCAAGTCCTTAAATTAGAGTGACTACATGAGCATTTGGCAAGGCCTTCCTGAAAGCATGCCAGTCCCTGATGTCAGCCACATGGTCCAATCTGTCCTGAGCCGAGGATACCAATTCAGAAGCATTTGCTGAGCCCACCTACTGGATGCCTAGCACTATACTGTGGACCTGTTCGGGAGAAACTAGGATATAAACCTAAGCCACTTGGAAGACAGCTTTTTTCTGATGAATCTTCACATTCATGGAACCAGCAGAGCTCAGATGCAATTTGGACAGAAACCCTCCTCTCCCTCATTTCCCCATTATGTCTCTCTCTCTGAAGAATCTGGATCAACGGGACAAATCTAAGGTGTTGTGCTTTCGCATTGTTTAGGAATCTGGCTCCAGTGAATGCTTCATACAAAGTGCCTCCTCCCCACCAGTTGCAGGATCATATTCCTTACCTTTCAACTTGGACCGAACCTTATTGGCCGTCTTCTTGATGTCAGCAGTGAGGTCCTCCAGCTCCTGTTTGGTCTCTGAGGGAAGGGTGGGGTGTGAGCACCAGAAGTCTGGGCAGGACCCCAGCTTGCCGTCCCTTGCCCAGAAGCAGCACTCACTCTCATCTGGGTTGGGGGCGGCCAGGATGGCACTGTGCTGCTTTTTCACCTGTTCCACGTCTTCCGACAGTTTCTCAATGCACCCTCGGATCTCTTCCACCTAGGGCAGAAGATCTGGCGACAGTCAGCCAACTTATTGGGCCAGATGAGCAGATCCGAAACGGCTCAGGGAAATGGGCCAGACCCAGAAGAGTTCATAAAAGGCCAAGGTGGGTGAGGAGTAGAGAAGGGGGCATCCAGGGAAAAGGAAGTAGCTGGCTAGGGGACAGGCGCTAGGTCTGGGGCACTGGGAACTCATTACCTGTTCAAAGAACTCATCCATAAAGTGGTCCCGATCCACGTGAACCACCTCCTCCTCATCGTCACTGTCTTTCGCCTGTGAGGCAAAGGAAGGCTGGATCCATGAGCAGCCCCTACTTGACTCCCAAGATGGGCACTGGAGCACTCTAGCCTTCTACCTGCTACCCATTCCTCTCATAGCCAGGCTTAGGAAGGGATCTTGGAAAGGGTCATAGGCAGGACAGACGCTAGAGCACCAAGTTGGGATGAAGACTGGGCGTCTTGTGGAGCCAGGTCCTGGAGGCTGACACAGCTGACAGCCCAAAAGACCCTCAAGGAAATTATCAAAGAGCATCTTTTGGGATGTGTGTGGACTTGTGGGTCAGATTTACCCAGGAAGGGAATGGTATTCAGAGCAGCTGCCACTGGCCAACTGGAATGGATGCATTTCAATATTTTAATAACCAAGTACTAAATGTGAGCCTTGCAACAAGAAGAGGTCTCAAATAGTCAGGAGCCTGGACCCCCCAGGCAACCTCCAGCATCACCTGCCTGGCTCTCAATTTACTCCTGTTCTCTTTCCCTGCTGCCCCCACCCAGCCAGCCATGTCCCCTGCACAAGGTCACTTCACTGCCACAGCAGGCACCGAGTTGAGCAACCACAGCCAAGCCCAGAGAGAGCCGGATGAGAGCTGCAGGCAGCACCCGGAGCTCCCTTGCTCCCAGTGCCTTCCTCTTCCTGCCTACTCTTGATCCCCCTCCCAGGCAGCTATGCTTCTCTGGCTTCTCTGCCTTCACTCCCTCTCACTCAGCCCTTTCAGCCACACACCCACCTACTCTCCCTTGCTCGGATTTCCCAGTTGCAACCTGCAGCTGCTCAGCGCTCCACCCGCAGAGCTCAAAGACACAAAGGGATTTACCCACCCACCTGCACCACCACCGCCACCACCGACAGACAGACCAAGGACACAGACAGAATAGCTGACACACAGGCACACAGAAATAGGCCCCTGACACCCATGCAGAGACACACTGACACGCTGATGTTCATGTGCATACAGACTGACAGCAAAGGTGTGTGCTGACAGGCAGACACATGGAGTCAGCTGTGTCCCCAGGGACCCCAGGAGGGCCCTGTTCTCGCTGAGCCTCAGCTCTGGAGGCACACCCAGAGCTGGGAAGAGGGAGCAAGGGGAGGCCTCCCAGCACCCTCACTGCAATTCCACACCACTCGCTTTTGGGACAGAGATTTGGGGGCAAAATCTGAGCCCATGAAACTTAACTGCATCTGCCTTAACTGCCTTAGTCAACCCTAATGGAAGTTTAAACAGAGTTCATCTGATTTCCAAAAAGAATCTAGTCAGAGCTTAGGCAGAATCCAGCCTTGAGAGCCCAAATGAAATCAAGACAGGATCCAAACGGCCTCCACCTGGGGGTGCAGCCCCTAGAAGACCTGATAGGTCCCAAAGCAGAAACCAGACAGATCAGGTTGAACTAGACTAGACTCAGCCAGATACCAGACAGCTCAGATTGAACCTGGACAGAGCCAGTGGGACCCAGACACAATCCAAACAGCCCAGAGAGCTCGGGGATTGCAGAACCCAGCAGCCCTGGGAAGAGCCTGCATAACTCTGGGAAACCTCCTGCTAGACACCCCCAAGCCACTTGGCTTCCACAAATTCAGGCACTTCCAGATAATCCCCAATACTGCTTAGTGAAGGAGGTATCTATTTTAGCCCATGCCTGCCCTCCAAGGCAGGGGTGGCACAGGAGGGCTGGAGTCCCTGATAGGACTGCTGGTTTCTCAAGCCTCCACCTGACTCCAAAGAGACTCTGAATCTCTCAAGGCTCAGTGATGTGGAGCTCGGCTTGGAGGACCCACCAGTCTCATAATGGTTTCCAACTGCTTGGTCCATGGAAGCCAGCTGCCCTATGAGGTCTCCTGCTGCCAGAGCCCAAAGCCTTCCCCTACTTCTTCTGCCTTTGCCCATTCACTCAGCCTCCACCCTGCCTCATGAATGTGCTGGCTGCCCTGGAATGTGCCAGAAAACTCTCCTGTTCTCCATCTCTTTCCCTTTCCAATGCCAACTTTAGGAAGTCCTTCTCAAAGTCTAATTTTGCTCTCTCCTGTTGTTCTCAGAGCCACTTCCCTTAGATTTGTCCCTGGAGTATCCCAGGCTGCCTTTTGCCCTTGAGGGAGGAAGAAAGGTAGAAAGGCCCAAGGACAATTTGTTTAGTATCAGAATTACTAACAGAGCTGAAAACCAATAATCTTCTTCATTTACAAACACTTTTACATCCATAATCCCTTTTGATCCTTATTGCTGTAGCCCCATGAGAAAAAAATGAGCAAATATTGTTGTCCCCATTTCACAGATGAGGGAACAGTGGTGGTTTTGGGGTACCCAAGGGCACCAGGCTGAACAGGACAGGAACACAGGGAATCCAGGACTTGCCTCCTCCAGATCCAGTTGAAGGCTGTAGGCTGGGCACCCACCTCCCAGTGACCATTGGCCAGGAGCTTCTTTACCCCCAGGTGGGCTCCTGTCAGAGCCTGCTCCAGATGAGGTTCTGTGCCCCCCAAACTGAACAAACTATCATCATTCACTGTGCCTTCTGCATGAGTCTTTCATTCTCATTATCTCTTTTAATCTTCATTAAAACTCTGTAAGGACCATTGGCCAACATAATTGTAATTATGATAAACATTTAAATAGTGTTTTACACTGTGCTATTAGCTGTTCCTTCTTGCATTCTTTCTGCATGTATTTATCCATTTCATGCATTTCATGCTTACAGCCCCTAGCAGTTCATGCTTACATTATTATAAAAATTTCCCCCTATTTTTCAGTTTGGTGTTTTAGACAGGATCTCACTATGTTGTCCAGATTGGCCCTAAACTTGACAAAATCCTCCTGTTACAGCTCCCAAATACTGGAATTACAGGTTGTACCACCATGCCCTGCTTATAAATCCTCTTATAGATGGGGAAGCTGAGCCAGATAGATGTTAAAGAACAGGCCTCACAGCCAGGCATGGTGGTACATGCCTATAATCCCAGCACTCAGGAGGCTGAGGCAGGAGGATCTCAGTGAGTTCAAGGTTAGCCAGGGCTATATAGTGAGTTCAAGGTCAGCCTAAACTATAAAGTGAGACCCTGTTTTAAAAAAAACAAAAAACAAAACAAAACAGTGGCCTCAGCTCAGTAGTTTAAAACCACATGACTTGTCTCTCTGAGCCTGCGTCTCTGTATTTGTGTAACAGTAATGTCCACCCCATACAGAGGCCAAGAGGACACAATGAAAAAAGTGGAGAAAGTGGAAAGAATGTGCTTGGTGCAGGGTGGCTATTACCTCCTGTGCTGCAAGAGCTCAGATGAGGAAAGGGTTCAGAAAGCTTGCCTTACCTGCTTAGGGCTTCATGGCAAATAGTGTGAACCCAGGACTGCCAAATCACACACTTCACCCATCCACCCTGCTGTCCGTATTCCCTCTACTCCTACCTGGTCCCAAAGGGCCCCCTCTGTTGTGTCCTTGATGCTTCTGAGCTCTATAGCCAGGACAGGAATCGGTCCATGGCTAAGGAAGAGCCTAAACAGGAAGGCAGGGCTTCTGGCCTCTGCTTGACTTGCTCCAGGACCCTAGGCAGAACTCAGCAGCTCTCTAGGACCCCAGGCCCCTCTCCTCTGAGATGAGTAGGCCCCAGGCATGCATTCAGTATGTGCCTTCCTGCTCTGAAGTGTGTGGGTTTGATAATGAGCACAGCTTCCACTTCTGGAAGACATCAGACCAGTCTGAGAAGCCAGGCTGGCCAGGCATGGTTGCACAGGCCTTGTGATCCCAGCACTCTGGGAGTCTAACGCAGGAGAATCACAAGTTTGAGTTCACTTAGCCATCTAGTGAGACCTTGTCTCAAACAGGGTCCCACCACATAGTTCAGGCTGGGCTTGAACTCACTATGTAGCCTAGGCTGGTCTCAAACTCACGGTGATCTTCCTGCCTCAGCCTCCTGAGTGCTGGGATTACAGGCATGCACCAGCACACCTGCCTAAATTCTTTTATTTTTAGAGGACTGGGACTGTAATTGAGTGTAAAGGCCCTGGGTTCAATCTCCAGTACCAGAAACAGAGACACAGACAGACACAGACAGACAGACAAAGAGACAGAGCAAGCAAGTGGGCAGGTGTGGGCAAATGAAACCCTCTAGGAACCCACAATCAAATGTGCTGGATCTGCTCTGTGGTGGGTTCAGGTTACAGATGGATATTTTAAGTCTTGGTTTCCTTGTGAGCAGAATGGGGAAGTTAAAGATGGACAGACAAAAAAAAAAAGATGGCTAGACAAATAGACAAGTGCTGTGTTTCTTGTTGAATCCCCACAAACACCCCAGGGGGTAAATTCTATTCTCCTTCCTATTTGACAGATGAGGCTTGGAGCAATCGAGTAACTTGCCCAAAAATCATTCAGCCACTGGGGCGATAGGGGGTGGCCATGCCTAGAACTCTGCTCTTCACTGCGCACGGCTGCTTGAGGGCCTGTGGGTATCAGAGGCAGCAGGACAGGGCTCCTGCCTTCAGTAGCTGTTGGAACTGCCTGTGGCAGAGGAGTCTGGCCTTGTCTGCCCCTCACAGGCCAGGCTTGCACTGGAGACACATCACACTCAGATGACAAGGGCAGATTCCCAAAAGGAGAGAGGAGAGGGCCATGGCAGCCAGCAAGTGAGTGACCAGAGAGACAGATGGCGAGGTGGTAACGGAACGGGTGGGTGGAACAGGATGGAACTGGGTGGTAAAGTCGCGCGCGGGGGGGGTGGGGGTGTGTGGTGTGTGCAAACACCCATGCACGCCCAGACATGCTGACACATCGCGCACCCTCACTCCTAGGGATGCAAGCGCATTTGATCTCGAGGTAGCAGCCACTCTGCTGCACCCCCTCCCGCTTCTGTCCATCTGTCTTCCTGCCTGGCACCTCCTTCCCTTGCCTCCCTCCTGGCCAGGCCTGCTCCTCCCAGCCACTCTCCTCCACCTTCTCACCACCCCTCACAGAGTTAGCTAGGGACACGGTGGTGCACAAGGCTGGCAGGAAGGGCCAGCCTCCAAGGAGGTGAGGTTCCCATGGGGCAGACAGGCGATGAGATGAAAAAGAGAACTTCCATGGCACAAACAGCAGGAGGGAGGTGCGCAGAAATGAGTGATAGAGAGAAGCAGGTATGGGGGAAGCTTCCCATGGGTTGGTTAGTTTGGGTTTTTGTTTTGTTTTGTTTTTTGAGACAGGGTCTTGCTCTGTAGTACAGGCTGGACTTGAACTCAGCGATCCTCTTGCCTCAGCCTTCTGAATGCTGGGATTATGGGGCATTTGCTACCATATGCAGCCCCATGGAGTGGCTAGGGAAGGCCTTTCTGGAGATGTGATATATGAGTTGAGTCCTGAAAGAACCACTGCAATATAATGTGCAGGAAACTGAGTTTGAGGCAGAGGGAACATCACTCTGGGAATAAGTTCTGGTGTTCTGGGCATGGGGAACAGCATTCTGAGGAGAGAGAACAGCATTCAGAGCAGAGGAAACAAATGCAAAGCCCCTAAAGAGGATACATATGTTTAATATGCTGGAAAGGGGAAAGAAGTTCAGTGTGGCTGAAGGTCCCACATCCACTGCCACAGGAGCTCTCAGCTACACCTCTCTCTTGCCCCTGGCTACCCTTTCCTTCTGTTACTTCAGGCTTATTTTTCTAAAGCACCTACGGTGGCTGCCCTACTCCTGCGTGCCACACAGAGGACTTAGCCCCTGCCTGCAGGAAGTACGACTTGGCCTTTAGCAGCTTCAAATTCCCATCATTGCCCTTCTTCCCTCCCTTCCAGGTACCCCATCTCCCCATTACTGTTGCTTCCACTCCATGTCCCTGTGTTCCCTCCTGTCTTTCCCCTCCCCTGTCCTCTCAAACTTGCCTTGCTTACTCCAACTCCCTCTCAGGGTCCAGCTCAGAGCCTCCCAGTTCCCAGTTGAACTCAGGACCTTGTGCTTGCCAGGCTGCTGAGCCACATCCCTGGCACATTAACTACTTTTAATTCTCCAGACAGCTATTACTTCCGACTTATACAGGAAGGAAGCGAGGACCAGACCGGGATAAGCAACTTCCCCAAGGTCTCATGAGAAATAGCAAAGTTAGGATTTGAACACAGACAGCGTGGCTCCCAAGTCTGTGCACCCAGCAACTGTATGATGAACAGATTTAGAAGCTGTTGGGAAGGTACAGCCTGCTGGAAAGACAAGCAGGCTCCTGGGCTAAATGTCCTCCCGGAAGTTTCTTTAGTATCTTGAGCTCCTCCCAGGCTCCCTGCACCCAGCCTCCCAACTCTCCACTCTGAGCCCCAGCAGGGAGACCCTTACACTTCTTGTATCTGGCAACTTCTTACCATCCCACCGCCCCCTCCCAAATTTCCACTTTCCCAGAGCAGCGACTAACCCCAAAGCCATCAGCATTCAGCCAGCCCCT
>PVLA01003168.1:185010-226290 GCA_004027455.1 Hydrochoerus hydrochaeris
CCCACCAGCAGGTCTCTGCACTCTGGGTAGGGGCGCCCTGGCTCACTCATGGGAGCACCCCCCCCTGCCCCCGGCGGCTCTCTCGGCACCTCTCTCCTCCCTCCTGATTCTACCACAATTTCAACACCACCTCCCCCCATCCCTTCCCCGTCTCTGGGGATTTGTAGTCCAGGGATAATCTTGCTACAAGGAGTGTGGGTTCACATCTAAAATGTTTCCCTTGTTAGTTGTGTGACCTTGGGGTTAAACAACTTTGGGGCTCACTTTTCTCAGCTATAAAATGAGGTAACCTCTCAGTCCTAATGAGATTAGGACTACAGCTTGCTTTGGGAACTCTGCATGTGGGGTGAGGGAGCGTGGATGTGCAGGTGGCTGGCCCGGAATTGGATCTGCCTTTTTCTCCAGCTATGTCACTTTGGTCAAGTCACTTAAACCCTTTTGGTGTCCTTATCTATACAATAAGATAAAACTAGCACCAAACTCATGGCTGTGAGGATCAAAATTATTTATTTATTTATTTAGTGTTTTCAAGACAGGACCTCACCATGTAGTTCAGGCTTGCTTTGAACTCACTATGCAACCCTGGCCGGCCTTGAACTCACGGCAGTCCTCTTCCCTCAGCCTTCTGAGTGTCAGAATTCTAGGTGTGCACTACCATGCTCAAGTCAATGATTTAATGTGTATAAAATGCTCAGAACAGTGTTGGTTGTTAATGTGATTGTTATTTTCCTTGTGCCTGAGTATATATGCTGTAAAGTTAAGAAATAAATCCAAATCAGATGTGAAGGTGCATGCTTGTAAACCCAGCATGCTGGGAGGCAGGAGGACTGTGAGTTCAAGGCCACTCTGGGCAACTTAGTAAAACCCTGTTTTAAAAAAAGGGGGATGGATAGGTGTGGATGTAACTCAGTCCAAAGGTCCTGTGTTCAATGTCCAATATGACAAAAAACAAATAAATAAAATAAACTTTCCAAATGCCCTCCCACTACTATTAGTTTTTTCTTGTTTCTTACTTGCTAACGTATCTCCTCAGAGAAGGCAGAAGGTGGGGATGTAACTCAATCCAAAGGTCCTGTGTTCAATGTTCAATACCACAAAAAACAAATAAACAAATGAAAATAAACCTTCCAAATTCCCTCCCACTACTATTAGGCAGAGACACCACCCTCTCCAAGTCAGGTCTCTACCCCCAAACACCGAGGTCTCTCCAAAGACAGAGCTCTTTACTCTAGCGTCAAGTTCAAAGCTAGAAAACCAGAGACCCATGTTGATTTGGCAGATTGGAAACTCAGATTCCCCACTCTTTGCGTAATGATGTTGGACAAATCCCTGCCCATCTCTGAACTTCAGTTTCCTCATCTGTCAAATGGGATAACAACCCCTGGGGAAACAACCAACAGGCTGCTGACACAGACCTGGTGCATCAGGACACCAGGGCACCTGGCCAGGGCCAGTACTTTGGTTCACATAACACCACTGGTCACAGTCACACAGCAAGCGACCAACTCTGCCTACTCAGGCCCCAGGTCATTTCTACAATGCCCCAGCATCCTCCCTGCTCCTCCAGTCATTCTCACCGAGTTTCCTTCCCCAGGCCCTCCAAAGACAGCTTCTTGTGCACCTCTGGGCTGCCCTCACCCTCCCCAACACCACAAACTGCCTGGCGGGCCTCCTGGCAACTGGCCTCCTCAGGCCTGCGGACCTGGGCCCACATCAGCCTGCCCACATCGCTCAGCATGCCCTAGTTCCCCCAGCGGAGCACAGTCCCTGTCACACAACCCAATTCTATGCCTCATGCAGGAGCCTCCTCTCCCACCTCTGGGGTTACTCAGCTGGGCCTTGGCCCTCTGACCAGCCTCAGGAGGCCACCCCTTCCCTCCCCTTCTCCAGAAGCCCCCTCCTCACAGGACTCGACATGCAAGTGCACACACGGGAGCACACACACACACACACACACACTTTCATTCACTGCCAGGTGCTGGCACTTAGTCTCAACCTGTGTCCTTCCCCACAGCATCCCCCAAATCTAGGCCCTGCCAGACTCTGGGCCTGGCTCAGTAACCACTCACCATCCTTCTAATTTGGGGAATGTGTTCCGGGGATGATAGTATTCCCCAGTCCTCATCTGCAACTCACTCGCCCCTCATCCCCAGGTTAGACCCTAGGGCCTCCTAGGAGACCCCCTGAAGGCTCTCCTGCCCTCTTGTGTCTTAATGGACTCCAACCTTTTCCAGCCATCGTTCCCAAAATACAGGTTCACTGGAGATGGAGACATCAGGCGCCTCCAGATGTTGGGGTGCCCCGGTTCCCAACCTTTAGCCTCATCTTTCGCCCCCATGTCCCAGCGCCTCCCCCATTCCATCTCCCAGAGCTCCCCAAATCTTGGGGTCCCGCCCCTCATCTCTCCCACCCGGAGGCTCACACTCCGCAGCTCCTGAGTCCGATCCTTCATCCTGCGACGGCTCCTCCTCCTCCTCGTCCTCCTGCCTCCGCCGCTGCTCCCTGCCTCCCACCGCGGTGCTGGAGGCCGGGGTCTGGGGGCACCTGGGGGCTCCCGGGTCGCGAGGGGTCCTGCGGGCGGGGCGCCGGCGCGGGTCGACAGGGGCCGGGCAGGGGCCGGGCTCCGCTCCGCCTGGGCTGCGGTGGTGATGCGGCTGCGGCACAAGCTGGATGGAGGGATGCGGGAGCCGAGCGCGGGGGAGGGGGGCGGAGGGAGGCGGGGGGGGAGCCGCGAGGGGGCGGGAGCAGGGGGCATGCGCAGCGCCCAGGCTGGGGGCGCCTGGGGCTTGTAGTCCGAGGAGGGGGCGCGCAGGGAGGGGGCTGGCAAGGCCTGCAAGGGGGCGAGGGGCAGAGCTGGGGAAGCCAGGCGCGCTGTGCGGAGTCCGAGATGATCGGCCAGGGATCCGGGGGGGGCGGGTAGCGGTATAGGTTGGCAAGATGAGGGGCCAAGGACCGAACTGCTGGAAGAGTCGGGGAGAGGGGTGTGGATCCCTTTACACCTTTACACCGAGAGATGTAGATGCATTTTGTTTTGTGTCTGTGTCTCCGTATGAGCCCGCAAACGACCCCCTCTGACAACTGGAAATAGACAGACTGATCCTCTGTGTGGTTTTTTGATGCATGGAACCAACCAGTCGCTTGCTGAGAAGGATGTGGGGCATATTTTGCACATCCTTCCTCACCCTACCTATGAGCCCCAGCAGTGGTGGCCGTGGTGGGTCTGGGAGCTCTGCTTGCCACCTCCAGGGACAGGGTGTCCACTACTGGACCTCCTCAGACCTCCTGGCCTGCTTGAGGTGGCTCTGATGGTTTAAAGTGAAATTTTTCTGGGCTAGGGAGGTAGCACAGTGATAGAGCACCTACTTAGCAAGTGTCAAGCCCTGGGTTCCACCCTTAGTAGGCAAAAGGAAAGAGAAATCTGTCCGTATTGGGAGAACAAATCTGGTGTCCTGGAAGGTCCAAGTTTCCCTGCATGTTCCTCCTTTTCATGCTTACTTTCCCTCCCGCCATGTCCTCAACCCTCTCGCTGCCCCAGCAATGGCCCTCTGGCTCCTGGTGGGCAGGTTGTGCTTTTGCTAAGTACCCTGCTGACCTGCTTGATACCAATTCATCAGCCACTGATCAGCCCTTCTCCTCTTTGACCTTTCAGCAGCACTTGACCTTGGTGACCTCCGTTTTCTGTAAACCTTCCCTTCCTGGGCTTCCTGCCTGCCAGCTGCCCCCAAACTTTGGATGCTGTCTCCCAGCATCTTAGCAGGCTGTCCCTTTCTTCCAGAACCCTTCAACCTCAACCTGTACCCTCCCAGGGTCTCCTCTTTTTTCTTTAAGCACCTTTCTGCACCTGCATACCTGCAGCAGCCACATCTGTCCCTGTAAGCTAGATCCCTCCCCTCTAAGAAAGCTCCTAAAAAAGAGAAACAAGAAAAAGCTTCTACTGTGTGTCTGAGCTAGACACCAAGAATATAGAGACAAAGCAGACACAGGGAGATCTATACTTAGGGTGAACAAGGCCAGGCCCTTGGTGGGGAAACCCCAAACGCAACAGTGGCTTTTTCTGTGTTCTCCATCCACCCAGTCACTCAATGCAGACAGGAAGCTCTCCTTGATTTCTTCCCCATTGTAGTACTACTCCCATGTTCTGAATATCCACCATGTAAAATCTTTGACCCCATAGCAACTGTTATTATCCAAGATACAGATCAAGAGACTGAGTCTTCAAATGGTTAAGTAGCATATCCAGTTGTTCACAGGAAGGCTCTCATCTATAGCTTTTGATTGCCAAGGCTTTGCACATGGTAGGCAAATGCTCTACCGCTGTGATTTTGAGCTTATCACATCTATGATCACTTCAGATCTAACAGACAACCTTGCAAGGTAAGCCTGGATCATGCACTAGTTTCCTATGTGTTCTTCCTGCCTGAATGGCTTTTCAATAGTGTCAATACCAAGACAGCCCTGGTAGACAAAACCCAGACTTCATAACATGGTTTGCTACTTTAGCATGGGCCTCTGTTTCTCATGTAACCTGTGATTCTAGTCTCAACTCATTCTCTGCATTTTCTTTCTTTCTTTCTTTCTTTCTTTCTTTCTTTCTTTCTTTCTTTCTTTCTTTCTTCTTCTTTCTTTCATTCCTCTCTCTCTCTCTCTCTCTCTCTCTATTTCTTTCTTTTTTCTTTGCTTTGCTTTTTTAAAGATAGGGTCTTGCTTTGTACTCAGGCAGGCCTTGAACTCACTGTATAGCCCAGACTGGCCTTGAACTTGCAGCAATCCTCCTGCCTCAGCCTCCTGAGTGCTGGGATCACAGGCATGTGCCACCACGCCCCACACTCCCTGCATTTTCCTACTTCCTTGCCTTTCCTCATGTTGTTTCTGTCCTCCAGGACCCTCTTCCTTTTCGTATCTTTTTTTTTTTTTTTTGGTGCTAGGAATCAAACTCATGACCTTGTGCTTGGCAGGCATGTGCTGTGCCACTTAGCTATATCCCTGTCCCTAAAATTGACATTTCAAGAAAGAAGAAAGAAAGAAAGAAAGAAAGAAAGAAAGAAAGAAAGAAAGTTAAGTTGTTGTTTTCTTCACTTTCCTGCAAATGGAGGGAAAGTCTATTAAATATACAAATTACTGGGACTCTTCTCCACAAATTTTGATTCAGTAGATTTGACGTGGAGCCTAGGAATCTGGATTTTTACCTCTTACAATTCTTGTTTTCAGTCATATACATACAGTCTATTAGGCTGGCTAGGCTGGACTATGCTGTGTAATAAAGACCTCTCCAATACAACAGCGACTTCATACAACAGTGGTTTGTTTTTATAGTCGGTTGTCTTGCTTCCCAGTCACCTGTTCCCATGGAAGACTCCCTGCTCCTGCTGTTGAGATGTAGATACAGAATGTAAACATAGCGCCAGGCACAGTGGCACTGGTGCTCAGATTCTCATGTGTAAGGACCCCAACTGGTTACTTTCTGCTTCCTCCACGACCCAGGACCCATCATACCTGCTATATTCAGGAACAAATAAATGAAAAGCCATTTGTTAGCCAGTGTTGACTGAGGCCCTACTCTTAGGACCATGCTTTGGTGCTAGAGATGCACTGTGCCATGCAAACATATGTACTGTTCTTGTAGAGCCAGTGACCTACTTTTTCTAATCTCAGATTTCCAAATCTGTAGAATGGCCCTAAAACCCACTGTGGATTCAGTAAGCACTGTTATTCTGGTGTGTAGCCCTCCCCATTCCTCTATCCGTTCCACCCAGCATTCAGGTTTGACCTCATTAGGTCCTGAGAGCAGCCCCTTCTCGGTGTGCACACTCACTGCTTAGTCTAACTGCTAAGAGCCTGCAGGTGGCTGGGCGTGGTGGAGCACATCTCCAATCCCAGCGCTGGAGAGGTGGAGGGAGGAGGCTCAAGAGAGTTCAAGGCCAGCCTGGACTGCATAATGAGACCCTGTCTCAAAAAAAAAAAAAACCTTGCAAGTGAATATAATATTAATAATGTTAATAGAATTAATAACAATGAATGATGGGAATAACTAATTTTTTTCAACCACTGAGCTACATTTCCCAACCTTTGTCTTTTTAAAAATTTTTAGCCAGGGTCTTGCTGAACTGTCCAGGATGCCCTCAATTTTGCAGTGCTCCCACCTCAGCCTCCCAACTAAGATTACAGCCCTAACAGGTGCTACTGTACCTGGCTGATAATAGCTGATTTGTGCAGGTCATGCTGTTTTATTTTACTGGAATAAACCAATTTCATCATCACAATAACTATCTGATCTTACTGTAATTATTATCTCTACTTAAAGATGAAGAAATTAAAATATGAAGAGTTCAAGTAATTTGCACATTGTCACCTGTCACCTAATGTAGACAGAAATCATAGAATCGAAATAACCCAGTAGACTGATTTCTGCCTCCCTGGGGGTTCATCCAGCCCTGCTCTCCACCAAAGCCAAAGTCAGTGTCATGCACCAGAGACTGGACTATTGTACTGCTGCTATCAGTGTATTTAGAAAGAACCGATGACCTTACGGCACTGAGTTTTCCTATCCGTTTTCATAGCGTGTCTATTAACTTAGAACTTTCTTAGTTTTTTTTTTTAATAAAGTTGAAAAAATTTTAAGCCAGATGCATTGTTATACATCCATGGTTCCAGCTGCATGGGAGGCTGAGGCAACATAATAAAACCCAGTTTAGCTGATCGGGGTGGCACATGCCTGTTATCCCAGCATTTGAAAGGCTGAGGCAGGAGGATTGTTGCAAGTTCAAGACCAGCCTGGGCTACAAAGTGAGCTTAAGACCAGCCTGAAGTGCATAGTGAGATCGTGTCTCAAACAAACAAACCACAAAAAATCCAGTCTTTTAAGATTATTCTTAGATATTATCCATTTCATTAGTGGCATTTAAAAATTTTTTATACTTCCATAATTTGTTATTATGGTTTATAAAGGAAATTTATTTTAAAATCTTTCTGTTACTTTAGCAAACTTAACCCCACATACTGTCAGAGCCAGAGACCCAGGAATGATCCAAGATCACCACAGTTTACAATCTGCATCCCTGCAGATTCTGTTTCTTGATTTCCCTCCCCTTCTCTGAGGATTGAACCCAGAACACTTGCACTGAGCTACATCCTCAGCTTCCTTTTTATTTTGAGATGGGGTCTTTCTAAGTTGCTGAATTGTCTAGTCTGGGCTCAAACTTGTGATCCTCCTGCTTCAGCCTTCCAAAGTGCTGGGATTATAGGGGCACCACCACTTCCAGCTTCCACATTCCATCTCCTTGGTGAATGTTCTGGCTCTACCTCCAGACCTCTGCAGAAGCCTAGGTATTTTTGGCCTGAGGTGATTTCTTCCTGATCTCCCAACCTCTACAGAACCAGAGCTACTGCCAACCTTATGTACATCTTTCTGCAAACTAGCAAAAGTTGTCCCTTCCTCACCACACTCTACCTCTGTCTGCCACACGGTTGTTGTAACTAACATATATTCAAATGCCTGAGGCCTAAGTTATGAAGTGTCCCTCTAGTGTGGTGCTCCACACACCACCACAGCTATCTGTGATGACCCTGTATGTGGCCACTCATAGAACCTTTGTAAAATAAAGTTTTGATTGTGACATTCTGAATGCCCACACTCCCTCACTTATCTATATGTTAGTGCTCTAATCTCCATTGTGAAGATATTAGGAGCTTCAGTCTTTGGGAGAGAATTAGGTTTAGATGAGATGGTGAAAACAGAGCACCTATGATGGGATCAGCATCCTTACAAGAAAGAGAGGCATCAGAGCTTACTGTCGGTCTGTGATGACACAAAAAGCTGGTCATCTGCAAACCAGGAAGTGAGACCTCACCAGGAAGTGAGTCTGCTGGCACTTTGATCTTGATCTTGCATTTAGCAGCCTCTGGAGTTCTTAGAAATAGAATCTGTGGTATAAGTTCTCTGGTATATGGTATTTTGTTAAAGGAGAACTCAAGCTGAATAAGATGTTCACTGGCTTAAAATTACTCAGCATATCATTTCACATTTTATTTATTTATTTGTTTATTGGGGACTGAGGATATATCTCAGCAGCACAGCGCCTGCCTGGCAAGTATGAGGTCATGAGTTGTGAGTTCAATCCCCAGTACCAAAAAAAAAAAAAAAAACCACCAAAAAACAAACAAACAAAAAACCCCAGACACTATTGCTTCTCTTTGGTGGTGGTGGAAGGGCTCAAACCAAGGTCTCGCCCGTGCTTTTGCTGCTGAACTACATCCCAAGGCCTCCTTACCATTCACCATTCTATCACTAAGATTTCTGACTTTCTCTCTCTATTTTACTTCTCCCCACCCCCCGCCATGGGGATCTCGCTAAGTTGTTGAGCTGTTCTCCTCACGATTTTGTTTGCCTCAATCTTCCAAGAAGCTAAGGTTATGAACACATAGTACCATGCTGGGCTCTTTCTTTGATTAGGTAGCATTTTTATATATTCAAAAATTGAAATAATGTAAGAATCACACAGTAAAATTCTTGCTGTAACAACTGTACTCAACATTTTGTTCCAACAAACCACCCCTGGGAAGTTATATTAGTTTCTTATATAACTTTTCAAGATTTCATGAGGATATAAGCAAACACACAGGCACTTTTTTTTGTCTTTTTGAAAGTTTAGAGCAACTGTATTAATAATGGCCAAAGCTTGGAAGGACCCAGATGGTGGAATAGTACTCAGCACTGAAAAGAGCTATCAAGCCATGAAAGGACATGGAGGAAAGTGAAATACATGTTGCTATGTGAAAAGCGATCTGAAAAGACTACTTACTAGGTGATTGCAAGTGTATGACATCCTGGAGAAGGCAAAACTATGGAGATGGGGCCACCAGAGGTTGAGAAGGTAATAAATAAGTGGAGCACTTGGATTTTTTGGGGAAGTAAAAATATTCTATATGACATTATCTTGGTTACAAGTTATTAAATATTTGTCAAAGTCCACAGAATGTACAACACAGAGAATGAAACCTAGTATAAACTATAGGCTTTAGCTAATAGTAAAGTACACTTCTGATTGATCAGTTGTAACAAATGTACCACACTAGTGCAAGATGTTAATAAGAGGAGAAGCTGGATGGGGTATCACATTAGGACTCTATACATTCAGCTTCATTTTTTTGTGAACCTGAAACTAGTTCAAAAAAAAGGTCTATTAATTAGAACAAACCTGAATTGTACCCTATGTAGCTAAATTCTGAATAAGTCAGGCCAGGTGTGGTGACACATGCCTGTAATCCAGCACTCGGGGGGCTGAGGAAGGAGGATTGCTGTGAGCCCAAGGCCAGCCTGAACTGCAAAGTGAGACCCTGTCTCAAAAAAAAATCTGAATAAGTCTATACTCAAGGCATCAAGGACACAAGGACGGCTAGGGCACTGTGCAGCGATCACTGGGATGCAAATCAGTCTAGTGTCGGGCTCTCCTCACCATTTGTGCTTGCCGGTAGAGAAGGGAGGAGGACCTTGCTTGGGTTGTGCTTCTTGGCAAACAGCAGGAGGGCAGGGGTTTTCTTGTAACTGCTTCTTGGCAATTGCCTTCAAAACAATACACAAGTGGCATATCTTGGGGGGTATACTCTGGCCTCCTAGGGTCATTCACACGAGATTGCTTTCCTTACAGAACGCAACACCCATTAGTCTTTCCTCCTCTTCTCCCCTCCCCTTCCCTCTTCCTCCTTAGCACAGTCATGGCACAACACATGTTCTAGTCTTGGGGACAGGACAGTGCAGGCCCATAAGAAGAAGAGAGAAATTACCCTTCCGGGAGTAACCCAGCCGGACATGCACCCTGCAAGGAACGCACAGCTTTTCTCTTTTGCAGCAGTAAATATGATATACTTATTCTGTACCTTCATATTCAAACTAATAAATATTTCATGTTTATACCTAGTGAGGTTTCTCATTATTTTAGGGGGAGGGTACTGGGGATTCATCCCAGGATACACTGAATTACATCTCTTTTTATTTGTTTAATTTTGAGAAAACATCTTGCTTGGTATATGCGAGGCAAGTACTCTACCACTGAGCTACCCCCACCCCTTTTTAAGAGAAAACATCTTGCTATATTGTCCAAGCTAGGTGCAAAATTTCCTCCTGCCTTAGTCTCTGGAGTGGCTGAGATTACAGATATATATCACTATATCCAACTCTAATTCTTCTTTGTATCTTTGTATCTACTGATGGGCAAGTTTTGGGTATAGCAAACAATAACAATAAATACTGATGAGGCAAAATTGGGCATGGTGGCACATGCTTGTAATCCCAGCACTTGGGAGGCTGAGACAGGAGGGTTGCCATGAATTTGAGGCCAGCCTGGATTACAGAGTGAGTTTGAGGTCAACCTGAACTACATAGAAATACCCTGTCTCAAAAACAACCAACCAAACAAACAAACAGATGTAATAAGCTAAAATTTGATTTCCCTACCCCTTGAAGTCAGAATACACTTGTGACTTACTTTGAATAGAGTATGTCAGAGGTGACATTGTATAGATTCAGAGCAGAGCCTCAAGAGGTACTTCGGCTTCCTCTTTCACCCACTTGGAACCCTGAGGTCACTGTGCTATGAATAAATCCAGGATGACAGATCACATGGACAGAGTGGCTCAACTACCCCAGCCAGCTTAGCAAGAGCTACAATCCCATATGTGCATTCAGGAACCCATAGTGAACCATCCAGTCCCAGCAGAGGCATCAGCTGACTGAAGCCACTTACATAAGCAAGGCCAGATCAGCAGGAAAAAATGCAGCCACCCTCGGAATCTGGAAAAACAATAAATGGTTATTTTAGCCCACTAATTCACTCTAAATTTCTAGGGTTGATTTCTTATGCAGCAGTAACTAACTCATAGAGCAGGAAGCTCCTTTAGATTTTTAGAAGTGGGACTGTTGACTCAAAGCATACATACCCAACAACTTGAGTAAATATTTTCTGGATTGTATCATTGTATTCCCAGTCTTGCCAAAAAAGTGTCTTTAAAACTTACAGACTTTTTTTTTTTTGGTGCTGGGGATCAAACTCACAACCTCATTCTCACCAGGCAGGCACTTATGCCACTGAACTAAACCTCTGGCCTCTAAATTTACAGACTTAAACTAACACAATAAATAAAAAACACTAGCTTAGCATTGTTTTAAATTTTATCATGATAAGTTATATCATACATCTGTATCTATGTTTAAGGCCTTATGGATGTTTTGTTTGGTTTTGCGGTTTTGCAGTACTGGGAATTGAACCCAGGGCCTTATCCATATGCTACATACCCAGCCCTTTTTTTATTTTTAGAATTTTGAGACAGGGTTTCACTAAATCACTAAGTTGCCCAAACTGGGTTCTGACTTTTGATCCTGTTGCCTCAACCTCCAGAGTTGGGATTACAGGCATGCACCACTATGTCTGGCTGAGACAAAGGTATTAATCTTTTCTTTTCTAGCCTTCCTCACTCTAAGAGTTATGAAAGATTTTGTCCTTATTTTCTTAAGGTATTTATCCTTACAAATTTCATGTCTATTATGTTTATTTTTCTTGTTGCCGTGTTGGGATTGAACCCAAAGCTCTGAACATTAGGTAAGTGGCCTAGCAGTAAGCTACAGCCCAATTCCGTTTACTTTCAAAAGTTCAAAGTCAAAATAATGGCTTGAGTGACTCAGTGTCACCCATGTGAGGAAGAAGCACAGGAGGAAGAGAACCTGGTGTAGGAGACTGCTGGGGAAAGGTGGTGGATCCTGTTTCCCCAGATCAAGGTGCCTACGCAATCAAGGAAGCAAGTAGATCTGGAAGTCTGAGCTCAGAAGGTCTGGATGGAGACACAGATTTGGAGACCACCATACAGATGTCTGCCAGAAGCATGTGTGTAGAAGGCAGGCGTGGTGGCACATCTTATTTAACTTCTCTTAAGTACTTGTCTGTACCTCTTTCCTTTTCTGTAAAATGAGGCCGGTAATAGTACCTATCTCACAGAATTGTTCTGAGAATTAAATGAGTTATACTTGCAGTGCTTACATTGGTAGCTGGCACATAAAAGTGCTACATGAAATTAAGTTAAAAAGAAATAATTTCATTCATTCATGAGTATTTATTGATCCATTAGTATGGGCACGGTACTGTGGGAGTTTATAATCTAGGGGGGAGGGTGGTGGTAAAGATGCAATATATAAAGTAAATCAGCAAAGTATACTTCATGTCCAGCCCTTTTTATTTTTATTTTTTATTTTTAAACAGGTTCTTAGTAAGTTGCCCAGACAGCACGAATTTGCTCTCTTCTTGCCTCAGCATGCCAGAGGGCTAGGATAACAGGTGTGTGCTACTGTTTCCAACTTTCCAATTTCTCTCGATATTGTCTGAATCTTATCTTTGGCAAGGCAAAAGTTTCCATACCATGTTCTCAAATGGGGAAATTCAGTCCCATAGAAGAGACTGGATTAGCCAAGATCATGGGCAGGAATAGGAGTCAGCTGTCAAAGAGCCGTTCCACTGTTTCATTCAGAGATAGGGTGTGAGAAAGGTGGAAAGAAGGGGCAAGAGGCTAAGTAAGCAGTTAATCAGAGAGACAGAGGCATTCTCTCTGTGGGTTGATCAGTGAGCATCATCTTCCCTCCTTCATTCCCAAGCCCAGGCAAGCTTGGTTGTAAGGGGAAGAGAAGAGCTAAAGCCTCTCATACAGAATCAGGTAGCACTTGACAGACTCCAGCTGCAGAATCACTAAACTTTATTTCATTTCAGAGACTGGGTCTCACTATGTAGTTCAGGCTGGTCTTGACCATATAGCCTGGGCTGGCCTCTACTCGTAGTAATCCTCTTGCCTCAGTCTCCTGAGTGCTGGGATTACAGGTATGTACCACCATGTCTGTCACTAAACTTCAGAGTACAGTATATAGATAAGTATGGTCTCTTTATCCCCCTACTGTCACTCATTGTACAGATGGGAGACCAAGGCCCAGAGACAGAGAAATGCCTCTCCACAGGTCTACAGCAACTCAGAGATAGGAATCCATGTCTCCTGACTAGGGGATACTAGAGAGGGGGGCATTCTTTTCCTAGCTTGTACCTTAATGTGGAGTCTCTGGAAAAAAGCACTGGGATCAACTAATATCTTGACTATGCAGAGACTTGCCAAGTGACCTTGGGGACTCTTCATTTAAGTTCCATAAACGCAGGGATTTTCATCTGTTAGTCTCTGATATATCTCCAGCCCCAAGGCTGGCGTCTAGCCCATACCATGTACCCAATAAATATCGGTCAAGTGAACGTCTAGAGGGGAAGGATTAGGGAAATCTCACAGTAAGAACCTGACACCTAAAGACCAGGGAACCAGGGGCTTTATCTTCAGATGCATGAAAGGCTAAACTTATGTCCACAAATATTATGAGGGCCCCTTATGTACTAGGTGCTGAACTTCGTTAAGTTCGGAACTAGATCTCTGGTTCAAGGTACGAGTTGGCGGCATAGCTGGCAGGGATGCAATCTGCACAACATCCCCCTACTGCTCAATCCTAGCTCAACTCTAGCTGCCCGGAAGGTGGGCAGTCAGAGGGACTGCGGTGCTCATGCGGGGCGCCGGCCGCCCACCTGTCAGAGGCTGAGCCAGGAGTGCGGAGAGATTTCTGCCTTGGTGAGGTCACTTCTCACCCACAGATTCACTGCCTACGACACCCTGCAACTCTGACGATGAAGTCTCAGATCTTATTATTTTCTAACTTTCAGGTCCCAAATTCTAAGTCACCAGTCTGCCCACGCTCCAGTATCCAAAAGAAAGGAAGGCAAATTTCAGCAAGGGTCCCACCATCCACGGCCTTGGTAGGTCTCTGGGTAGTCAGCGTCCTCCTTCCCACCTCGCAGGAGCTGTAGGGGCGTAGGTTGGACCCTGGGGCGCCGAGGACACGGTGAGATGGGTGCCCCAGCGACAGCGTTAACAGAGCAGGAGCATGTGACAATCAGAGTCACGTTCTGCGGGTCCCAAGAACGCAGCCGGGACGGTCACGTGATGCGGGGGCGCCATGGGGTGATGTGAGATACCAGTCTCTCAGATTACGTACGAATGACGCAGTCCCACCTTTTGGCAACTACCAGATTTCCGTCCTAGGATGTGACGGCTCGGTAAAAGGGGCGGGTTCTCGCGTTCCCGCAGTTTTGTTTCCGCTCGGGTCGTCGTAGCTTCCGGCCCTGCCCCCCCCCCCCCCCCCGCGGCGAGGAAGAGACGCCTTCTGCTGCGCATGTTCCACACCATCCCGGAGGGGCGGGACTGTGGCTGCGGGACAGGGAGGGAGGGAGGGGGAAGGAAAGGGAATTTCCAACCTGTGGAACTTCGGGGGTCCTGAAGTTGGGTCCTTTCTATTGACTGTGGACTGTGTAAGGCGCGGGGCCTCTGGCGGCTGGTGGAGTTGTTGGGGCCCTCAGGGCGAGAGAGGGGAATGTCAGTGTGATTTGGGTCCAGGACGTCCGAATTTAGGATCTTGAGGCCATCGGGGTTCAGGCACCGAGGAGAGGGATCTCGGGCAGTCATGAGGGACAGAACCCACGAGCTGAGGCAGGTGAGAAGTCGGGAAAGCAGGGGTGGGGGCGGACGACGGGCTGGAATGCTGGACTCCTGGCTTTGGGGCAGGGAGGGGTGGGAGGTAACCAGTGTGGAAAATCCCGGAAGCCTGCGGGTCTTGCGAGGCGAGAGCCCCAGCTAGGATCTGGTACCAGTGATTCCGGCCCTGGCAGGGGGATAACAGCTCGGACGAGGAGGACAAGGAGCGAGTCGCGCTGGTGATGCACCCGGGCACGGCCCGTCTGGGGAGCCCGGACGATGAGTTCTTCCAAAAGGTAAGGGTCTGGGGTCTTGGCTTGGCTTCTCGAGGGGGCAGGAGGACTGAGGAGCAACGTGGTCTGGAGCAGCCTATATCTCTTTCAGCCCTCTCGGTCATCCTCCCTAGGTCCAGATAATTCGGCAGACTATGGTCAAGTTGGAGAGTAAAGTACGGGAGTTAGAGAAGCAGCAGGTCACCATACTGGCCACGCCCCTTCCGGAGGAGAGTAAGCAGCCCCTGAGTACTCGCATGCTCAGTGCGATGGGTTGTAGTTTTGCTCAGGTGGCGGCCAGGGTGGATTTCTTGAGGCTGGGGCTGTGATTGGGTGGAAGTCATAGCTTTGTTTGTGTAGGCATGAAGCAGGACCTGCAGAACCTGCGCGATGAGATAAAACAGCTGGGGAGGGAGATCCGAACACAGCTGAAGGGTGAGCTCCTAGGACCTCGGACAGATCCTGCCCTAGGGTCCCGCCCTATTCCTGCCATGTCTGGGGAATATTTGGCTCTGAGGTGCGGGTAATACATCCAGGTCACACAGCAGGACTGTATCTAGAATCTTTGTCCCCTGGCATCCAGTCCATGGTACTTTACGTAGCACAAGCTTACCTCTCAGGTTCCTTTATTTACAATAAAACAACGTACATCGTTCTTGCTGCCCAGTGTGCATTCTTTGGGCAATTAGATGGGCGTTTCTGTTAGGAGGCCTCTTAGACTCATGGGAAGCCACTGGTGTAATGAAAAGAAAAATAAATTTAATCCTGTCAGAGGTCCAGCATTAGTCCATTTATTTATTTATTATTGTAGGGTTGGGGATCAAGCCCAAGGCCTTGTGCATACCAAGCACACACTTTACCACTGAGCTACATCCCTGGCCTTTAGTCGTTATATAATTCTGTTTCTCTAAAAAACCTTATGAAAAAAAAATCTTATGGAGACAAGAACCTCCCTGTTTTGTAGTTGGGATATAACCATGGCCCTGTGTCCTTGTCCTTAAACAGTTTTCAGAAGTCTGAGATCAAGCCCCCTTTCTCCATGTCCCTTGTGTCTTCCCACAGCCATAGAACCTCAGAAGGAGGAAGCTGATGAAAATTGTAATTCTGTCAACACAAGAATGAGAAAAACCCAGGTGGGTTTATTTTTCCCAGAACTAGGAAATTTCAGCCAGTGTTTCATACGTTATTTAATGGTAGATGTATGATGAGATCCTCAACTCTAACTTGGTTTTCCAAATGGGGAAGCTGAGTGCCAGAAAGAGAAAGAAGTCAGTCACAGTCAAGAACCAGGTCTTGTGATTCAGCACTGCATTCTGTCACCCTGCTTTCTTTTCCTCCTTTCAATGAGAAGTTGCTGTGTCTGCAGACATGACCTAAGCTTGGCTATAGGATACATGCTTTCCATGAGATGAGATGGGGAATTTTTGTTGGGTAGGAGACAAAGACATTAATCACGTAGGACTTGGTGCCTAGTGGCTCTGCCCAGGGAAAGAGTGGGAGAAGTCAGAAATGACTTGGCAAGGTTTTTTCCTATATAACAGGGACATCCTTGGCCTTAGGGACAGAATTCAAGAAATCAGGAAGAGGAACTTCCCTAGGACAACACTGAAGAGGAACTTCCCAAAGGTTACATCTTAGTAAGGAGGTTTGAAATGATCTGCCTACCTCTCCCCATGTCCACTGAGCAATAGTTTGGGGTTCATAGAGTCCTGGGTTGGAAAAGGTGGACCTAGGGCTCAGCAAAGACCTTAGATCAAAGATGGAGATGTTTGGACTTCTTGAAAGGAGGCTGCTGGGTCCAGGAAAGGAGATATGTCTCTTTAAAAGTTATTCTATCCTGGTGCTCAGGAGGCTGAGGCAGGAGGATCTCCTTGAGTTCGAGACCAGCCTGGGCTACATTGTGAATTCAAAGGCAATTTGAATTACAGAGTGAGACTCTGTCTTAAAAAGAAGGTACTCTAAGGAGAGGGAGCAGAGAAGGATAAGGAAGGGGAAGTAAGAGGAATTAAGTTATGTTATATACATGTACCAACTCCCCATGATGAATGTAATCATGTCCTGCAAACATGTGCTAATAAAAATAATAATAAAAAAGAAGATACTCTGAACTGGGTGTGGTGGCACATGCCTTTAATCTAAGCACTCTGGAAGTCTGAGGTAGGAGGATCACAACCCAACCAGGGTAACTTAGAAATTTATTGAGATCTTGTCTCAAAATAAAATATAGAAAAGGAGCTGGCTCAGTATAAAGGTCCTGCATTCAATCCCCAATATCAGGGAGCTTATTTAAGGCATTGGTGGGACAAAATGTCCCAGAGTGGGTGTTTCAGAGGAAACCTGTGGTGGTCTTTTATGGGAAAGACCAAGGATCCAGAGGGATCTGTTACACATGAGCAGTATGGTGACCACCATATACGCAAGCACACCTCTACCCAAGCTCAAGGCTGGCATTTGGCATGTATATATTGAGTACCTTCTGTGTACCATCACCTTTTTGGATAAGAAAATCCCTATCCTTGAAGCACTTCCATTCAAGTGGGATGAGACAGTTACCATAATAAATGAGTTATTTTATTTTATTTTATTTTTGGTACCAAGAATTGAACTCCCAACCTTGCACTTGCCAGGCAGGCACTGTGCCACTGGGCTATATCCCCAGCCTGAGTCAGTTATTTTAGGCCACAGTCAAGGAATGAAGTCAGTTAAGGAACAGTCAAGGAAGTCAGTTAAGGAATGAAGAGCAGAGGAAGACGGTAGAGAATGGCGGGAGAATTAGGGTTGTAATTTAAATAAGGTCGATGGGCTGGAGGTGTAACTCAGTGCTAAAGTGTGTACTTAGTACACACAAGGTTCATTCCTCAGCACCACAGAAAACAAATTAAGAAAATAAACCAGGCAGGGTGATCCCAAGTTTTGAGTCTAGCCTGGGCAGCTTAGCCATTATTAGGACCCAGGGTGAAGGCCTTGGATTTAATCCTCAGTACTGCAAAAACACATACATACGTACATACTTAGATACATATATGTACATACATACATATGAGAAAGCTTTATTTGGAAGGGGAATAAAGACTTGAAGGCATGTGAGTAAGCATTCTAGACAGCAGGAGCCATAGGTTGAAAGGCCTGCAGTGGGTGTGTGCTTTGTTCAGAAAGGATGAGGAAATCACTGTGGATGAGGGGACAGAAAGAATAGGAAAGGTCAGAGAGGTGACAGGGCAGGAGAAGATCATATAGGGTCATGTAGGCCCTGGTGGAGGCTTTGACTCCCACTCTGATGGAAGCAAGGGGGCTTGACAAGGTAATCAGCGAGTGGTGAGGGCAGCAGGCACCTCCTGACCATTCATGCTGTTTGCTTACTGTACTCTGGGGTGCCAAGGCCCAGGGGGGCAAGGGTCCTGTGGTACCCATCCTGTGTCTTCCATCCCTAGCACGGCGTCCTGTCCCGGCAGTTTGTGGAGGTCATTGACAAGTGCCACTTGGTGCAGTCCGAGTACCGGGAGAAAAATATGGAGCGCATTCGCAGGCAGCTGAAGATCAGTGAGTGGGTCCCAGCCTCTGGGATGGGCTAGGTGGTACAGAGCCAGCTCTGAGCTTCCCTTTTCCTTCACAGCCAATGCTGGATCGGTGTCCGATGAGGAACTGGGACAGTTGCTGGACAGTGAGCAGAGTGAGGTGTTCATATCCAACGTGAGTGGTCAAGCCAGCCTCCCCTGGGCTCCCTATCTTCTCTCAGCCCTCTCGCCTTTTGACCGAGGGCAAACTGAGACCCCAGAGGGGATGAAGGAGCATGCCTGGAGTCACCATCAAACTCAAGCCGTGCTTATAGGCCAGAGGGCCACCCCAGAAGGCCGGCAGGAAGATCTGACCTGTTGCTGGCCTCCCAGTGACCTGTTCCCCCATTCCTGTACACTGCCAGATACTGAAGGACACAAAGATGACCCGACAGGCCCTCAATGAGATCTCAGCTCGGCACAGCGAGATCCAGCAGCTAGAGCGGAGTATCCGTGAGCTTCATGAGATCTTCACTTTTCTGGCTACTGAGGTGGAGATGCAGGTGGGTAGCCTAGGAAGCACCTGGACAGGAGGCTGTACAGTTGGAACTCTCAGCCGTGACGTGGGCCCGCCTCCTCCCTCAGACTTGCCGCTGAGCTTTGTGTTCTGTCACCCTTGGCCATACCTCAGGGTGGTTCTGACTCCTGACCTTAGCCAAATCCCCAGAATTGTGCCTGCCTTCACACCTACCCAGATAGTCACTCCTTATACATACATAGCGTCCTATTTGGCCCTCTAACTTGTACCCACCCTAGGTACTGCTCAGCCATGGCGCCTTTCCTCCTGACAGAATCCACCATTATGCTTCTAAGAACTCCGGTCTGAGTTGCCCTCTAGAAGCCAGGGATCATGGCAGATGTTTGTAATCCCAGCTACTCGGGAGGTCGAGGCAGGAGGATGGCAAGTTTGAGGCAGCCTGGGACTCTTAGCAAGGCCCTGTCTCAAAAATAAAAGTAAAGTAAGGTAAAGTAAAGTAAAAGAGCTGGGGATGTAGCTCAGTGCTCCCTAAGTTCAGTCACTAGTACCTTGAAAATAAGGTACTAGATGGCCGGCCTTCTAAAATCTGTCCAAGATTGGGGCTCAAGTGGCATTATCCTAGTTCTGGTGAGAGGCTAAGGTAAATTTCCAGCCTGTCTTGGAGGAGTTGATGTCTATAGTGCTGTAGCCAGTGTTTTTTTATAGCTAGGAGTCATGGGAAAGAGCTGTCATTCTGTGGGAATGTCAGGACCTGAAGCCTGGTAGTGCCAGTAGGAGGCAGGGACGGGAGGGCTTCATAGCAGCTGAGAGACAGGCCTAGAAGAATGGGTGAATTCAGACATATTTGTGAAGGGGACAGAAGTTCATCTATGAAGAATATATGAGCTTCTGGGTATGGGTGTGCATGCCTATAATCTCAGCACTTGAGAGACTGAGGCAGGAGGATACATAGTAAGACCCTGTCACAAACAAACAAATGAGCCATTTGTGGTCCCTGGCTCAAGGCTGCTGCTGTACTGGGAGGTTGTATGGAATGAGGAAAAAGGGGAGAAGGGACCATTTGATTGAAGAGGACTAGAAGCCATCCCTAGGGGTCTGAGCTTGTGTACATCTGGTCCTGCCAGATCTTTGTGTGGGTTTTTATTTTTTCCTGCCAGGAGTGTCCTTTAGTCATCTGGGGCTGGGGTGGGCAAAGATGCTGTTCTCCTGTGACTGGTCATCCATAGCTCCCTGAACCACCCTGTTCTCTGAGCAGGGGGAAATGATCAACCGGATTGAGAAGAATATTCTGAGTTCAGCGGACTATGTAGAACGAGGGCAGGAACATGTCAAGCAAGCCCTGGAGAACCAGAAGAAGGTGATTAAGGTGAGCCACAGCCCTGGCCCTGACCCCTGGCACTCCTGAGTGATTTCCCCTGACCCCTCCTCTCCCACAGAAGAAAGTCATGATTGCCATCTGTATATCCATCACGGTCCTCATCCTGGCAGTCATCATTGGCATCACCACAGCAATTGGATAATATTACATGTTCTTGGTGAGACATGGTGGGCCTACCCTGTCGCCGCCTGCACCTGCCTCCTCCTCGCCTCACTCCCTCTTCTTCCTCCTTCCCTTGCAGGCACTGGGAGCACCAGGGACCCAGGGCCTTGCCTTCTCTCCCAGCAGCTGTGGGGGCAGGGCAGAGCCTTCTGCAGACCCCATCCTTCCACTGGTCCCTATGTGGAGGGGCTGATGGCTCTTCTGGAGTTGGCAGCTGCTCATTCATGGGGGCCTCTCCCATCAGGGCACTACCAAGGCGAGGGCCTACAGCATCCTGTTTGGCTGAGACACATGATTTTGTAAAAAATTAAAAAAAGAAAAGGAAAAAACAACTTGCAGACCCCTGTACATGTATGTTCCTGGAGGGCTGGCCCAGGGCCTCGAGGTTCACAGCCACCCACCTCCCAGCCATCCCTGAGCTCACTCGAGATTGCCCTCAGCCGCCAGGACCACAGGCTGCTAGTTCTGCCCTTCTGCTATCCCGTGTGGGGGGCTGGAGAGATGACATAGACAGCTGGTGCCCAGCTCAGTACTGTGCCTCCACTGTTTGTTTGTATCCCTGAACATGGCAAGGTGAGTCTGTGTGTGTGTGTGTGTGTGTATGTGTGTGTGTGTGTGTGTGTGTGTGTGTGTGAAGGTCTGGCATTCCTGAGACAAAGAGCAAGAGGCATCATGAAAAAGATACTAAGTCATTGGGCCTGTTACATTAGATTTAGTGATTGGAAGGTCTAGTCTCAGAGGGGACAATATTTGAAATGTTAAGTGAGGAAGAACCAGTTATGCAAGGAGGTTCTGGAAGAGCCTGGGCAGAGGGAAAAGCAGGCCGGGCTCCATGACCAAATAGAGGCCTTACCTTTTTTTTGCAGGGGGCGTACCAGGGATCAAACTCACAACCTTGCACTTGCTGGGCAGTTGCTTTTGCCACTAAACTAAATCCCTGACCCCTAAGGCTCTAATTTTTATGTGAGCATTCTGCTTAAAGCATGTGCACCCTGCAGCATCTGAGGTTCCTTGGAGGTTGCCGAGTGAGAGCAAATAGAGGAGCATGCATCCTGCTCCTACAGGCACTTGAGTATAAATCCTGATGCTACATTTTCAAAGAGTTCCCAGGCCAGATGCCTAATTTCCAGAGAGCAGCGTGGGTCAGGCCCAGGACAACAGGCTTCAAAGCTTAAGCTAGTTCTTGACCTCACTGCAGCGGGGGCAGTGCTTTGCTCTGTTTCCCAACACTGGCAGCTACATTCAAGCCTCCGAGGCCTACCCCGCTCTGGGCTGGGAGTGGCAAGAGGATGAGATCAAGTTCCTGGCCAGGCCTAGCCAACCCTGGCCTGCTGGGCCGCATCCCTGGCTGGTGGCCAGCCACCCTGCTATGCTCCAGAAGACAGCTGTCCTGCCTGCACTGCCACTGCCAGTCCCAGTGCTAGCAGTTGGGCGGAGAGTGCATGGGCGTGACCCAGGCAGTGGCTAGGTCATGACTGGAATAGGATTGGCCAGCCAACCTAGGCTATCCCTGAGAAGCTTCAGGATTGGGCCATAGGGGAGTGATCCCTCCCGTTCAATCTTGAGCCGCTCCTAGAGCAAGCTGCTATGATGGGACTGTCACAAGTCTCTCCTTACACATCCATAAGTGGTTAGATCCCAGAGTGCCCAGGGCAAGATCAAACTTCCAAAGGAGATGGGGAAGGCAGAGGGCTCACAGAGGGACTGGCAGGGGCAGTGAGCCAGATACTTTTTCCATCCCAGGAGTGTGCAAATGCAATTTAGAGGACCACACTGTGGGAAAGTATGGGCCTAGATATATCATTCCTCAGCACCAGACTAGGCTGATTTGGACCTGGGACTCGGGGCTTCCCTGATTTTCCATCTCTTCCCCTGCAGCCTGCATCACCAATGAATCCTGTAGGTTTCCCGTGTCCGCTTTCTCATCTCTTTGTCTTCACAGTGAAATGCAAAATCCAGGCACCTATGGGATCTGATGCAGACTCTGGGCATAAACTATGCCACATCTGTACAGCTGGATGTTCACATACAATGTATGCCTTCTTCCAGCTGTGCTGGACAGCGCCTGAAGTGGAGCTCACCTGTCTCACCCAGGAAGCAGTCCAGGAAGAGGTAGCTAGATGGCCAGTCAGGTGAGGCTTTGGGTCACAAGTGTGCTCAATAGTCTGCAGTCCCCTGTGATCAATAGGGACCCATGGAAGATTTGGACAGGTGAGTAACAAGTTTGGAGCAGACCTGTCAGGGCAGTGAACAAGTGGAGCCGTGTGCTGGAGCCTACCCTGTGGACACCCCTTCCCTGTTGGAAACACCTCATTGAGGACCTAAGGCAGGCAGATTTTGCACTGAAATCCTGGCTTGGCTGCTGTCAGCTTCACTTTCAGGTATTGACTAGCTGTGGCTATTCTGTATCCACCTGGTATTACAGTTTAATCAGTATTTTGTTGTTGTTGTTGTTGTTGTTCTTTTGAGGCAGGGTCTGGCTCTACAGTTCAGGCTGTAGAGCACTTTGTACAGTTCACTTTGTAGCTTAGGCTGGCCTTGAACTCCCATTGATCCTCCTGTCTCAGCCTCCCAAGTGCTGGGATTATAGGTGTGCACACCATACCTAGCCTTAATCTGTATTTTGTAGTTTAAATTTCCAAGAAAAGGAATTGGTGTAGTTCACACTATAGGTCAGGCTACACTGACTGACCTGCCTAGGAACTGTCTGCCCTTGAGTCAAGACTTCACCCTTTGCTAAGATATATGTGGGTGTCAAATGGTATGAATCACTGCAGCACAGTGCACATGTGTGTATGTGTGTGTGTGTGTGTTAGAGGCGGGAGTGAATGAGCTGAATGTATCACCATTGGGCAGCTTGCACCACCCATTGGGCCTATCTTATGCCACCCAATGGGACACTTAAGCATGTTTCACTGGTGGTTCAGAGGCACCCAGCAACGAGACATAAAACGGCTCCATTGTGGATATGTTAGCATTTCTGGCTCATCCCTGTGATTGACTGAACTATTGCTCCAAATAGTCACTCCTTCCCCACTGGGTGTCTGCTAAAGAAGAATTATACATTCATGCCCTTGTGACAGAGGCTTGACTCTGCCTTTGCATTAGCCAATGGAATCTGAATAGAAATATAAAACACTACTTAGAAACAGATGTGGGGAGAACTGGGGTGGTGGAGTGATGAACAGTGAGGAGGGAGCCTCTCTGGGAGTTGCCTTCCAGATACTGAAATACAGCAATGTGGTGGGTATGGGAGGGAGGGAGATGGGTCTCCTGGACCGGGGAAGGATCTGAGGCGTGGGTTGGGGCGTATGTGGAAAATGGAGAGGGGGCTTCAGTGAAAAGGAAGGAGGTGGCCGGAAGAACCTTCTCCGTGAGACAGAATTCACTGCATAAGAGGACTGGTTCAAACCTGTAGACACATGGTAACTGCTGGCCACCCCAGAGGCTTCCACGAAGAAATGCAGCAGTGGAGGGGAGCAGCAGATGTGAAGGCCTGCACTGGCTGGCGGTGAATGCTGTGTGTTCAGTCTTCCCACACAAGACAGTAGCCATCTTGGAGAGGGACTGACTGAGCTCAGAACTCAGAGTGGCTGCTGACTCCATCTAGAACTCCCAGCTGGGCTCAGGCCCACGGAAGGTGCACTGACTGCTGCAAGCTGAATGAGTCTGGTCTCAGCCAAGAGGTGCGGGCTCATTGAGATTATTCACTGCCCTGCCAAAAAGCTACTGTTCTGTAATCCCAGCACTCAGGAGGCTGAGGCAGGATCACTGTGAGTTTGAGATCACTCTGGGCTACAAAGTGAGTTTAATAGCCTGAACTTAAACCTTGTCTAAAAACAAAACTACTGGTGCTTGCTGGGATAAATCAACATGGATTGGGACTCTGTCTCCACACATTTTCTGCCGGTGGTAGCAGAGACAAATCTGGAGACGAACTCCCCCCCGCCGTCCATCTCTCTCCCTTCCTCTCCTTTTCCTTCCCCCTCATTTGTTTTGCTGCTGTGGTTTTGTTTTTGTTTTTGTTTTTTTCTTTCCATTGTTTGATCTTTTTTTATATGAGTATAAACATAATTTCTAGCCTTTTGGTGGTTCTGTTATTTTTTTTATCTCTTTCTGTTTCCCACCAGTCTTCTGTACCATTTTCCCAAAGTTGGCCTGATCTCCCCTTGTCCTCCAGCCTTACTTTTAATCTCTTCCTCTTCTTCCACTTCTCTATATTCTCCCTAACTCATTGTAAATTTTAACTCCTGAGGGCAAAACTAGCATATTAAGGACTTGTTTACAGCATACAGTTTTTTGGTTTGTTTTAGATTTTGTTACATAACCGGAATCTAGTTCATATGGTTAAAGATGGCAAATTAATGGTTAGCTCACTTTGTCATTTTCTAGGTTGCATTTGATGCTGTTGTAATTGCTGATGGTACCACTCTTGGTATAGCCCAAAGTGACATAATTGTTCTAAACAGCTGTGCTTCCTGGTATTCTAAGACTGAGATTGATTAAGGGTCACAGAAAATACAGTGGCATAGAGCCAAAGAACCAGGGGCTGGGTCAAACAGGCAGCAACTTGTTATCCCCAATAAATTGAATAGGTAGGATCTTGCAACAGACTCAAAACCCAAGAACCAGCTGCACCTGGAAGATACCTTCGAGAAGTAGTCATTTCCTAAGGGTTCTAAAGACTGGCAATAAAGCAACCCACCATAGGCAATTTATAAGCATCATGTAAGGAATTGAACTAAATAAAGAAAAAGAAAATGAAAATACACTTGAGCAAGGTGTAGCACCAGACATTCAGTTCATCAGGGGTGAGCCCAGGGAGCAATGAGGTGGGATGGTCTGAGAGCCACTCACCTGGTGTCTGAAGTGAAAACCAGGCTTAGTAACAGCAGAACAGATACAGACCCCCCAAAAAAACACCAAAAAACAGAGGAGCTTAAAATTATGGAAGCTATGAATGCTCAGCATAGGCAAGAAATGGAATTCATAAGGAAGATTCAAGCAGATAGCCAGGAGTATAAAAATTCTATTGATCATGAAAATAAGTGTTTCTTAAAAATATCAAGGGCCTGTGAGAAATCAATCCAACAGATACTAGACAAGGCAAAGAAGAATAAGATTGATTGGAGTCAGTGAAAAAGCAGAAGGTAAGCTGGGCGTGGTGGCTCAAGCCTGTAATCCCAGCACTTGGGAGGCTGAGGCAGGAGGATTATTGCGAGTTCGAGACCATCCAGGGCTACAAAGTGAGCTCAAGGCCAGCCTGAACGGCATAGCGAGACCCTGTCTCAAAAAAAAAAAAAAAAAGCAGAAGGCAGCACAAATGATATAAAAAATTGTCCACAGATGTTGTGGCAGAAAACTTCGCTGGTAGAGAAAAAGAATTTGACATACAGACAAGTGAGGTATATAGGATTCCAATTAGCCATGATAAAAAAAAAATCTAAGCCAGGAATATCATAGGATTCTAGAAATTCAACACAAGAATAGAATCCTTTTTTTTTTTTCCCTCGTACCAGGAATCAAATTCAGGATCTTGCGCTTGTCAGTCAGGTGCTTATGCCACTGAGCTGTGTCCCCAGCCCAAGGATAGAATCTTAAAAACTGTTAGGGAAAAGAATCAAAACACCTATAAAGGAAAGCCCATCAGAATCACAGCTGACTTCTTAGCACAAACCCTCAAGTCAAGGAGAGCTTGGAATGAAATATTTCAAGTTTTAAAGGAAAACAATCTTCAACCCAGATTGATGTGCCTTGCAAAACTATCTTTCAAAACTGTTGGAGAAATAAGATACTTCTATGACAAAGACCATCTGAGCAAATTTATGACCACCATACCAGCACTCCAAAAAAAATTTTTTTTTGGTACTGGGGATCGAACTCATTACTTCGCACTTGCAGGGAAGTGCCTATGCTACTGAGCTAAATCCCCAACCCTCCAAAATCTTTTGAAGGACATTCTAGAAAGAGATACTAAGGACTACAACTCCATGAACTCTAGAGAAGGACTCTACCAGGTAAGGCAAACAATTAAACGGGGTGGGGGTGGAGAATTAACAGGAAAATAACATAAGGATAAGTCATTACATATCAGTTATAACCATCAATGTTAATGGTCTCAATTCACCAACCAAAAGACACAACTTGGCAGAATAGATCAAGAAGCAAGATCCAACAATATGCTGCATCCAAAACCCACATTTAATTAAAAAAGAAATTCGTAGGGCCAGGGTTATAGCTCAGTGGCACAGTGCCTGTCTGTTAAGTGTGAGGTTGTGAGTTTGATTCCTGGCAGAAAGAAAGAAAGAAAGAAAGAAAGAAAGAAAGAAAGAAAGAAGACTGAAAGTCAAAGGATGAAAAACAATACTCCATGTGACAGGACCCAGAAAAAAACATGGGTAGCTATAGTATGTGCAGACAAAGTAACTTTCAAGCCAAGACTGATTAAGAGAGATAAAGAGGGTCATTACATTTTTGTAAAGGGAACAATCCAAGAGGAAGAGATAACAATTATATATGCAACAAATACCAGTGCACCCAACTACATAAAGCAAATATGAACAGGCATGAAAAATCAAATAAGCACTAATATGATTTACTGGAGGATCTCAGTGCACACTGTTACAAGAGACAGATCAACTAGACAAAAAACAACAAATATTAGAACTAAACCAAAATTTTCAACAGATGGATTTACTAGGTGTCTACAGAGTGTTCCACCCCACAACACCAGAATATAATCTTATCAGCTATACATGGGACATTCTCCAAAATAGGCCACATACTAGTTCATAGAACATGCTTAAGTAAATGCAAAGGAATTGAAATTATCCTATTATCAGACCATAGTGCAATGAAATTGGGAATCAATAGCAGAAGAAACCACAAGAACTTCATAAACACATGGAAATTAAACAACACCCTCCTGAACAACCTATGGATCACAAATGAAATTAAAGAAGAAATTAGACATTTTCTACAATTAAATGATAATGCCAATTTCAGGACATGGTGAAAGTAGTGTAAGGAGGGGAATTTATAGCAGTGAATATCCACATCAGGAAAACAGAGCAAGTGCAAATAAACAACTTAGTGGTGAACCTCAAACATCTAGAAAAAGAAGAGCAGGCTAAGCCAAAAGCTTGTACAAGGGAGGAAATTATAAAGATCAGAGCATAAATTAACACATTGGAGACTAAAAAAAAACAATACAAAGAATCAATGAAGAGTTAGTTCTTTGAAAGAGTAAATGAAATCAACAAACCCTTCCCCTGCCTTATCAAAAAAAAAAAAAAAAAAAGGAAACAAAAGACACAAATCCACACAATTAGGAATGAAGGGCTGGGGATTTAGCTCAGTGGCATAAGTGCCTGCCTGGCAAGCACTAGGTCATGAGTTCGATTCCCAGCACAGGGAAAAAAAAAAAACAACTAGGAATGAAAAGAGTGAAATTACATGGCCTCTGCAGAAATCCAGATCATCTATATCTACTTTGAAAACTTGTATTCTACTCCAGAGGCTGAATCAGGAGGATCATTATGAGTTTGAGACCAGCCTGGGTTACAAAGTGAACTCAAGGCCAACCTAAACTGCGTAGCAAAACCTTGTCAAAAAAAAAGAAAGCCCAGACAAAACAAAACAAAAAGCTTGTATTCTGATAGGATGGAAAATGCAGAAGAAATGGACAGATTCCTAGATACATATGAACTATCAAACCTGAATCAAGAAGATATAAAAATTCTAATAAACCAGTATCAATCAGTGAAATTGAAGATGTAATTAAAAAATCTGCCAACAAAGAAAAGCTCAGGTCCTGATGGATTCACTGCTGAATTCTATAAGAAATTTAGAGAAGACCTAACACCACTACTTTTCAAACTCTTTAATGAAATCAAAAGGGAAGCAGTACTCCCAAATTGATTTCAGGAAGCAAGCATTACCCTGATACCAAAACTAGAGAAGGACCCAACTAAGAAAGAGAATTACAGGCCAGTCTCTCTAATGAACATAGATACAAAAATTCTCAGCAAGATAGTGGCAAACAATGCAGCAAATCATCAAGAAGATTATATACCATGACCAAGTGGGATTCATCCCATGGATGCAAGGATGGCTCAACATACATAAATCCACATTTATGGATTATGGATTATGTATCCATAAATGTGATCATCTCAATAGATGCAGAAAAGGTTTTGACAAAGTCCAGCACCTGTTCATGATAAAAAAAAAACCCTACAGTAAACTGGAATATATGGTCTTTGTCTCAATCTGATACAAGCCATCTATGACAAACCAACAGCCAACATCATATTAACTGGGCAAAACCAGAAAATTCTCTCTCTAAAATCAGGAACAAGACCAGGATGTCCACAGTCTCTACTCTTATTCAACATAGTCCTGGAAACTTTAGCCAGAGCAGTTATACAAGAGAAAGAAATAAAAGGAGTAACAACAAAAAAAGAAAGGTGACGTTACACTCTGTTCTAACACCCCAAAAACTCCACTAAATAACTGCTAGATTTAATAAGCAAATTCAGTATTGTAACTGAGTACAAAGTCAACACTGAAAAATCATTTGCCTCCCTGTATCCAAAAAACAAATTCACTAAGAGAGAAATTAGGAAGCAAAAACTTTAACAATAGCATCCAAATAACCCCTTCCCATGAGCCAGCAGCATTCATGGGCAGAAAGCAAACCAAGAAGCCAACCCTCTCCTTTGTGCCAGCTGGCACATGAGCTGGGAGACAAGAAGAGCTAAATGCCACCCCCCACCATAAGCAACTGACTGATTCAGAGGAACAGAGGCTGAGATTATAGCTACTGAAGTAAGGAAAAAAACACATCTTAATGCTTGTATTGTTTGATAGACTACCTCAAATCGGTAGTCTGAGCATCTATTTAGAAGATAACAATATGCAATGTAGCAACTATAGATTTCCTTTTGTCTTGTTTTTAAAATCTAATATTATTTTTAAGAAATAGCATTCAAAAAATGAAAAACCTATGAATCAATCAAATGAGGGATATAAAAGGCCTCTATGTTGAAAACTACTGTACTCTGAAAAAGGAGACTGAAGAGGATATCGTAAAATAGAGTGATATCCTATGTTCTTGTGTAGGAAGAACCAATATAGTGAAAATGGCCATACTACCAAAATTGTCATATACATTTAGTGCAATTTCAATCAAAATTCCAATAGCATATCTCACAGAATTAGAGAAAACAATCCTAAAATTCATTTGGAACTAGAAGAGACCTAAAATAGCAAAGACAATTCTGGGAAACAAAGGTAAGGCAAGGCACTTCACAATCCCTGACTTGAAATTATACTATAAAGCTACTGCGATTTAAAAAATAGCGTGGTACTAGCCAAAAAGAGAAAAGAAAAAAACAAACAGACCTAAAGATCAATGGGACAGATTAGAGGATGTAGAAACAACTCCAGACACACTAAGCCACCTTATATTTGACAAAGGTGCCAAACACATTCACTGGAATAAAGACAACCTCTTTAATAAATGGTGCTGGAAAAACTGGCTCTGCACATGCCAGAGATTAAAATTTAACCCATATCTTTCACTATGTACTAAATTTGAAATGGATCAAGGATGTAACTATTAAAAGAGAAACATTAAATCTTTTGGGAGATAGAATAGATAAAACTCTTGAAGACGTTGGCGTAGGCAAGGACTTTATGAATAAAACCACAACCACACAGGAACTATCACAAAGAATCAACACCTGGGATCTCATCCTGTTAAAAAGCTTTCACACAGCAAGAGAAATCACCAACAGAGTGAAGAGACAACTCCCAATATGGGAAAAAAATGTTTGCCATCTGTTCCTTAGACAAAGGATTAGTATCAAGAACATATAAAGAACTAAAAAAAAAAAATCAGACCTTCCAGATTTAAAGACTACATCCAAAAATAGGAATCTGAGATGAATACACATTCTCAGATGAAGAAATACAAACAGTAAATAAATGTATGAAAAAATGTTCAATATCACTGGTCATTCAAGAGATACAGATTAAAACAATGCTGAGCTTCCTTCTCACCCTGGAAAGAATGGCTGCTATCAAGAAATCAACCAATGGTGTGGTGGTGTGGTGACACACCTGTAATCCCAGCACTCAGGAGGCAGAGGCAAGAGGATTGCTGTGAGTTCAAGACGAGCCTGGATTACAAAGTGAGCTCAAAGCCACCTGAACAGCATAGCAAGACCCTGTGTCAAAATACAAAAGAAAGAAAGAAAGAAAGAAAGAAAGAAAGAAAGAAAGAAAGAAAGAAAGAAAGAAAAAGAAATCAACCAATAACAAATGCTGGCAGGGTTGTGGGGAAAAGGGAACACTTCTCCACTGTTGGTGGGAGTTCAGACTGGTGCAACCACTGTGGAAATCAGTTTGGAGAGTCCTCAAAAAACTAGGATTGAAGGTCCCATTTGACCCAGCTATTCCTCATCTGGATATCTTCCCAAAACAATTAAAAACAGCATACCATAGTGATATATGTGCACCCATGTTTATAACAGCACAATTTGTAATATCTAGATTTTGGAACCCAGATACCCATCAACTGAAGGATGGATAAAAAAAATGTCTTCTTATACAATGGAGTACTACTTAGCCATAAAGAAGGATAAACTAGAAACTTTTATAGGCAAACGGATGCAACTGGAAACCATACTCATAGTGAAATACATCAGATGCATACATGTAAATGTATTGTCTCAGTGTGAGAAACTGAAAGTAAATAAGATTTTAAAATGTACAATAGATATTATAAAATGGGAAGAAACTTCAAGAGGAAAGAGAAACTGGGATGGGGGGATGGAGAAAAGAAGGAGGGGAAAAGCAAATATATATAATATATACATAATAGTTAAGATACTTATACTAATTCTCTTAGTTTATTGAAAAGAAAGGTTTGTGCTAATACAATTTGGACAAATAAATGCCTATATCTTGTACTCTGAGTAACTAAAGATAACAATATACAATGTATTAACCATTGTTACTATTCCATTATATTGCAGTTTTATCCTTTTTTCTCTTTAAAATAAAATTTAAAACAAGAATGAAAGAAACAGATGTGGTAGCATCAGTGAGTAGCGTGGCAGCTCTGCTCCATCTCCTGCCGTGAACCTGACAATGTTCTGATCCAGCCTTCAGTCTGGAACCCAGGTTCAAAACTGGCTAAGGCTGGGCCTTAGCTGCTGTTTCACAAGTGACCATAAGAAAAGTTGGTCAGTTTTTAAGCAGAAATATAGAAGAATACAGAAACTCCAGGCAAGTGATCTGCTCTGTGTGTATTACAGGGGATAGTACCCAAAGCCTTCCTCGTGCTAGGTAAATGCTGTGCTATTGAGCTACCTCCCCATCCTTGTGATCTATATTTTTAACCAGTAGAAGTTACAACAGAGAAGGTCCTTAAGAGCCAGTGTAATTCTAGCATTCAGGAGTCTGAGGCAGGAGGATCACAGTGATTTTGAGGTTAGCTTGGGCGACATAGTAAGCTCAAGGCCAGACTAAACCACATAGTGAGACCCTGTCTCAAAACAAAAACAAAAACAAAAAAGAAAAAGGATTTTAAGTGATAAAGTTTGATTAAAACTCATCTTTATGGCAAGAGCCATATCAAGTTTGACTGTTATCCTTTTGTAGTAAACTGTTGTTCCCAAAAAAGTTAGTCAAGATGATTCCAGAGGAAAGAGATTAAGAGGGTTTTTTTTATTAAGAGGTTTTTTGTTTGCTTGTTTGTTTTTATATTTTGAGACAGGTCTCACTATATAGTGCAAAATATATTGAACTCACTTGATAACCCAAGGTGGCCTCGAACTCACAGTGATCTCCTGCCTCAGCCTCCTGAGTGTTGGGATCATGGGTGTATGCCACTGATTGAAACCAAGAGTTTAGTTTTCCCAAGGGATTAAGTAGGTTTATTCTGTTTACAACTAAATCTACAGAGATATGCATGTCTGAGTTGGGTTTGGAGGTACATGCCTGTAATCACAGCACCACTCTAGGAAGTTGAGGCAGGAGGAACATAAGTTCAAGCCCACTCTGAGCAATTTGATGACCTAGCAAAATACAACTCAAAAAAAAAAAAGATATTTGAAAAGAGTTATGGGTATAGCTGTTGTCTATGAAACTGACTAGAATCAAATTAATAAGAAGCTATTATTGAAGAGAATCATTACCCCTGCCCCCTCAAAGCCAACAGCTGTTTTTTTTTGTTTTTTTTTTTTTTGTACTAGGGATTGAAGTCACAGCCTTGCACTTGCCAGGCAGGCCCTTGTGCCACTGAGCTATATTCCCAGCCCAACAGCTTGTATCTTAAGTGTGAGTTTTCAAGGTTTAATATGACCTCTGGGTCTCCTAATTTCTGTGGTCATGAAGGAGACTAAGAAAGCTACTCCTCAGGAGCATGTAACCTCCAATGGCCTTTACAGTGAGTCAAAGAGAATAAACGAAGAAGATGGTCCATTCTAAGGACACAACCAAGGATGTGGAGATGAATGAACTAGTGGACTATTTCCAGGACGCAGTCCCACTCCCAACGATAGGCAGGACTTTTTTCAACATCTACCCAGCTGTTTCTAATTATCATGGAGCCGTAACTGGCTGTGCTCCTTTCATTTTTCCCTCTGAATGGGAATGTGTTCTGTTCTTTTGTCCTTGTTGTACTTTATATTTGGATGTATGTGGGTGTGTTGGGAAGTGGGATGCAGATAACTTTTTTTGTACTGAGCCTGGAACCCAGGGCTCAAACACTAGGCAAGTGCAGTACCACTGAGCTACATCCCCAGCTTTTGAAAAAAAAATTTTTTTTTTGTGGTAACGGGGATCAAACTCATGACCTTGCGCTTGCCAGGCAGGTGTTTATGCCACTGAGCTAAATCCCCGGTCCCCCCCAAAATTTTTTTGAGACAGGTTCCTTCTGAGTTTCCCAGGTTGGCTTCAAATTTGTGATCCTCCTTGATACATCCTTGTAAGTAGCTTGGATTAGAGGCATGTCTGTCTGTCTGTCTGTCACTGTCATACTTTTTCATAAGTCGCTGGATCAAGAGACATCATATCTGGACATGACAGAGACTACTAGAAATCTTAGACCTGTGTTTAATGCTATGATTAGGTTTGGGAAGCAGATACATTTATTTTGTACTGTATGTGGAAAAAACTCAAAATAATTCTGATAAAGAAAAAAGACTGAGCCAGCTGTGGTAACGCACACCTATAATCCCAGCACTCAGGAGGCCAAGGCAGGGGATTGCAGTGAATTCAAGGCCAACCTGAACTGCATAGTGAGACCCTGTCTCAAAAAGAAGCAGACACAAAAATTTTCAAAAAAGAAGAAGAAAGAAGACTGGAGATTTCATACCTGTTCAAAAAGTATTCACTGGCCTGCCTTAAGGAGCCCTATCACATAGGAAGACTACACTCTACTGATGCCCTATTGGGATATGCAGCTTGCTTTAACCAATGAACTTTGAATGGAAATGACATGTAGACTTCAAAGAAGTTTAACAGCCACCCTGGGGGCTGCTACCTTTCCTCCTCTTGAGATTGAAAGTTCCAGATTGGAGCTATTGCTTCAGACTGGATTCTGGAGTACAGATGGCATAGGCCTGGGGTTGTAACTCAGTGGTAGAAAATTTGTCTAGCATGTATGAGGTTCTGGGTTCACTCCCCAGCCCCCTCCCCCATGATGGCATAGAACAGAGCCATAGCTATCTCATGGAGGATGTGAAGTACAAGAATCAACATTTGTTGTGGTGAGCCACTGTAGCAAAACTTGTCCTAGCTGACAGAAGTTCCTACTCATTTCAGTCTCCCCTGCTCAGTTCTTCCTTCCCATGAATTGACTGTGTCATGATGAGCTCTGGTGATGTTGTGAAGTCTCAGCTTTTGCCCCCTGTTCAGAGGTGTTTATTTTTAGGTCCTATCCAGGGAGGCATTTGGTTCATGCTGGCACTTGGCAGCTAGCGGCAGCTGCTCATGGGAATGAGAAAAACATCCTGGGTAGATGGGGGGGGGAACCTTCTAGCATCAGCTTGCTACCTAGTGTCAACCTCACACACAACCTAAGACCACAATAGCAAAAGAGCTTTCCAAAAGGAAAAAAGGAGAAAAGTAAAACTGAAACTTGACCAAGTCCATGCATTCCCATTCTTTGAAGTGGTGCCAGTACAATGTATGGTAAGTAACAATTCTCTGTTTCTATAAGGAACTCACTTCTTTAGCTGTATGAATCAGAGACCCAAATTCACTGTAGCTTAAGACAGAAATTTATTTCTTATATAAAAGTCCAAGTTAGTATGGTGGATCTTCCCATGACATCACCAGGGCCCATATTCTTTTTATCTTGTTGCTATTATATCCCTAGAGCACTGTTGTCACCCAGTGGCCTCAAATGTGCCACCATCACTTTCAATAGTGTTGCCTTTGTGATGGCAGAAAAGTGCAGGAATGACATGCTCCCCCCTACCTCCCTCCCTTGCTTCCTTCCTTTCTTCCTATGTGTATGGTACTGGAGACTGAATCTAGTGCCTTTGCACTGAGCTACCTCCCCTGTTTTTTTTTTTTTTTTTTTTTTTAATGAGACCAATTCTCACTAAGTGACTACGTTTCCAGGCTGGATTTGAATTTGTGATCTTCCTGTCTCAGCTGTTTGGAGTGCTGGGATTATAGGTATGGTTCCACCATGCTCAGCTCTAGAAATCAAAAGACTGTTTTTAGAACTGGGAATATAGCTCAGTGGTACAGTGACTGCCTGGCAAGCATGAAGTCCTGAGTTTAAAGACTGTTCTTAGAGTAGAATTATTTTTGTTCTAATCCCATTAGGCAGAATATAACTTGCATGACCAGAGAATGTAAGAAATAATTTTTACCAAGCAGTTTTTTTGTTTGAGACAGGGTCTTGCTATTTAGTTCAGGTTAGCTTTGAACTATGTAGCCTGGGCTGACCTCAGACTCATGGTGATCCTCGTGCCTTAGCTTCACAAGTGCTGAGATTACAATTACGCCACCACCCCTGGTTCCTGAGCAGCATTTTTTTTTTTTTTTTTTGAGACAAAGTCTTGCTCTGTAGTCCAGGTTGGCCCTGACTTACTATGTAACCCAGGCTGGCCTTGAACTCATGGAAATCCTTCTGCTTCAGCCTCCTGAGTGCTTGGAATATAAGCATGTGTACCACCATGCCCAGCCTGAGCAGGTTTTTTGCCCAGATAAGTTTTATTGCCTGTACAATGAAGGAGAAAACTAGACAAAGGCAGAAAAATAGCATAGCAGAAATGAGGCAGAGAAGGATGGCTGGAATCTCTAACATAGATGGCCTTGATATGCTATATTGTTAAATAGTGCACCAGGATCTAAAACCCACATTACTCACACTACTCTGCTTAGATGTATTATATTCTGTTCCAGTCATTCTACCCGTACTAGATTTGAGGGCACAGACAGTAATCCTGAAAATAACAGGATATAGTACAATAATCATCCTTAATTTCCTATTAACTTAATCTAAAGCTCTGTAAAACCTACAGTTTTACCATGAATGATTGTAATCGAATCTGGTTTGTTGGATCACTGTTTTGTATTGATAGATTTTATTCAAAGCTGTTATGATTGATAGTATCAAGTCTGAGAGTATAGGCAACTACACTTAAGATGACAAGATCCACTAGAATATCCACTATAGTTTGATTATTACCTGCCTTTGAAGTTTTATACTGTCTACAATGTTTTATTTTTACTAATATTGTTATGTACTGCTATACTCAATTATACTGCTATATTCAATTATGCCTGATGATATAGACATTCTATTGAAGATAATAAGAAACAACACAGTAATCATTGTAGATCACCTTGTACTGTGGTTTTATATGACTTTTTGGTTTCATGTTTTTATAGGAATTTGTTTTGTTTTGTTTTGCTAAGTTTTGTTTTTCCCTCTAATACAGAAAGGATAGAAATACATGCAGAGATTCATGCATGTGTAGCTGTTTTACACTCTCACTGTTTGACTATCTACTTTGTATGCTTTAATTTTGTAACTTGAACAACTATTTCTAAGAGGACAGTATGTAATTTATTAACTAGGGATTTCTTATTGTTCATCTTTTTTTTGGAATTCTGTATTATCTCTATCCTTTACATGCTTTTGTTTCTCTTTAAATAAAAAAAAAAGTTTTATTGCCTGGAAGGAAGGGGAAATGAGTCTTAGGGGACCACTAGTAGTTGCAGTCAACACTACTAAGTGCAGTCTGATATGACAAATGATCATAGACTTAGTGGCTTAAAACAACACCATTTGTTCCCTTGCAGTGCTGGAGGTCCGAAGGCCAAAAGCAGTTTCACCAAGCTAGTTGGGTGTTGGTAGGACTGGTTCCTCTTGGTGGCTCCAATGGAGAATCTATTCCCTTGCCTTTTTCAGCTTATTCTTTGACTGGTAGCCCCACCCTCAACTAGAAGGCACATTAATATCTGCTTCCGTCATCATACCACCTTCTCTGCTAACTTCTCCTGTGCCTCCTTCCCTTTTTGAGACAGAGTCTGCCTATATACTCCAGGCTGGCCTCAAACTCATAGCAATTGTCCTGCCTCAGCCCTCCAAGCGCTAGGATTACACGTGTGTGCAACCATACCAGGCTATCTGTGCCCCTTTTAAGTACCCTTGTGATTACACAGGCCAGACCCAGATAATATAGGACAATCTCCCCATCTCAAATTCCTTATTTTACTCTCATCTTTAAAGTTTCTTTTGCCATATAAGGTAACAAAGATTCTGAAGGTTGATATGTAGACATATTTGGGGGTCATAATTTAACTTTATTCCACATTTACCTCATTTGTTCATTTATTTATAAAGTATGTATGTATGTGTGTATATGTATGTATGTATGTGTACCAGGGATTGCATCCAGGGAGTGTTGAGTTTATACACCAATACACTGTTTCTTTTTTTTTTTTTTTTTTGGTGCTGGGAATCAAACTCATGACCTTGCACTTGCCAGGCAAATGCTTAAGCCACTAAACTAAATCCCCAGGGTAAATTTGCTAAATTGTTCAAGTTGGCCTCAAGTTTGTGATCCTCCTGTCTCAGCCTCCTGAGTAGCTGGAGTTATAGACATGCTACACTCCACCTGGTTCTTGAAATATTTATTGAACAAGACCTACATTTCAGGCATTATAGCATGTGTTTGAAAAACAGAAATTAAAATAAAGACAAGGTCTCTGCTTCCATGCAATTTATATTTCAGTGGAGAGGTCAAGTGAATAAATTGCTAAGATATTAAAAAAACAGTAACACAGTCTTTTAGAGTAAGTAGTACAATGTAACAAAAACAAATGATGAGTTGGTGATTACTGTTTTAATTGGGTGTTTTAGGAAAGATGACTAATCCACAGGGTGGAACTGAGAGTCCACAGGGCAGAACAAAGCCTGAAGGATCAATTGTAGGCCTGATAACCCAAGAGAATTTTCCCTGCTAGATTTTGAAATCGCTTTGGATGGTGACTCCTTTTTGCTTTCCATCTGCCCCCAACCTTTTTTTTTTTTTTTCTTTTCATTTTTTGGAACCAGAAAGCAAACTCAGGACTTCATGCTTGCCAGGCAGGCACTGTGCCACTGAGTTGTATTCCCAGCCATCTACCCCCTCTTTGAAATGGACTATCTTAACTGTTGTCCTGTGCCTGCACTGCCAGTGTGTGTTGTCCTGGAACACGGGGCTCATTTTTTTAGTTCGAAAGGTGAAGAATTATGTCTCAGAATGGACTATACCCAAAGCCTCATCTGTATCTGATTTACATGATGAAATTTTGGACTTTTGATATGACAAGATTTTATTTTTAACTTTGACTTCTTACTGTAAGAGAATGAGAATTTTAGAAATGTATTTTACATGTGTGACACATCTGAACCCAAAGCCATTACACTGAACTGCATCCCCACCCTTTTCATTTTTTATTTTGAGAGAGATTCTTTCTTAAACTGCTAAATTGCCTATGCTAAGCTGCAGTTTTCAATCCTTCTGCCTCTGCCTTTCGGGATGCCTGTCCCAGAATGGACTCTGAGAGTTAGAGGGTGGAATGTGGTAGGTAAAATAATGACCCTACATATCTCATGCACTAATCTCCATGAATGTTACCTTACCTGACAAAGGTACTTCACAGGTATAATTAAGGCCATTAATTACGGTTAACTGAAGTTAAAATAAGGAAATCATCTTGGATTATTCAGACAGGCCAATGCAATCCATGAATGCTTAAAAGCAGAGAAATTTCTCTAGCCAGCAACAACAGAGGAAGGTAGAATGAAAGTCAAAGAAAACTGAAGCAGGACTTCATGTGCCTTTGCTGTCAAAGTGGAAGGGTCTGAAGCTAAGGAATGTAGCCAGCCTCTAGAAACTGAAAACAGCCTCTGGTTTAAAGTTAGTAAAGAAAACTCAAGGAATTTTTTTGGGTGTGTGTGTTGAGACAGGGTCTCACTGTGTACTGCAGACTGGCCTTGAACTCTCGGTGATCCCCTGCCTCTAGGATTTTAAGTGTGCACCACCACACCTGGCAGGGATCTTTGTATAGGGACCTCAGTCCTATTGCCAAATGGAACTGAATTCTGTTAATAACTTGGATGAGTCTAGAAGTGAATTCTACACAAGAACCTCCACTAAAAGCCCAGGATGTTCAACACCTTGGCTTAGCTTCCTGAGACCTATATGGAGAACTCAGTTAGAAGCCTGGATTTCTGGCCTACAGAACTATGAGAAAATAATTGGGTACTTTTTTAAGATGCTAAATGTGTGGTAGTTTATTGTGGAACAACAGAAACAAGTTGCATGACATGGTAGTGCCTGACTGTGGTCCCAGCTACTTGTGACGTTGAAACAAAAGGATCACAAGCTTGGCCAGCCTGGATAATTTAGCAAGACCCTGACCCCCAACCCCATAAAAAAGCAGAAAGAGGATGAAAAGAGAAAAAAATTTAATCCAGTGACACTCAAACTGAGATGAGCATCACTGGCTAATCTATAGCAGTGGGTTCCACCCATCCCTAGGGAACAGCAAAGGCAAAGGTCCCAAAGCTGGGAACAAAGAAACAAATCAACAGCAGGTTGTTCAGGCTGGATCATGCTTCGTGGAAGGAGTGAGTGGGAGATGAAGTTTCGACTGGGGTGGAGGCTGAAAGGAAGGCAGCCTCCAGGAAGAGACTGCAGTTGTGAGTGGGCTGTGTGTCAGTTCAGAATTGGTTTCTGAATCTCTTCAGCTGAATCCAAAATAAACGTCCTGCCAGCAGATTCTGCAGCCTCCGGCCTCAGCCTCAGCCCATCCTAGCACATGCTCCTGTGAGGAGCCTTGTTTTTTCCTGTCTCCTTGTCCCTCAACTTGTCTGTTTCTTTTTTCCTTCTCGTTTCCTTCTTTTCTGTGCCAGGGACTGAACAGTGTCTTGGGTGAGCCCTGATTCATTCAGTCACTTGGCAAGGGCGGGGATGCTGATGACCATAGTGCACTGTACAGACTGAAAGCTGCTGCCAGGGCTTCTGATTCTGCATTTCCAAGATGCATCTATAACCTGGGGAAGACGTGCAAGGGGACTGGGGAGGTAAGGGATGTGGGACAGAAGAAAAGTGAGGTGCAGAAGTCAGACTGTCTAGGTATCACCCAGATAACAAAACTGGGCAAAGACATCACAAGAAAACAACAAAATAATCTTATGAATACAGTCACAAAATACTAGCAAGCTGAATCCAGCAATATATTAAAAAGTATTATAGAGCATGGCCAAATAGGGTTAATTCCAGGAATACGGGGATGGCTAAACACCCAAAACCCAATTAATTTAATTTAATACAGATTAAGCCATATGAGAATTTTGTATAGATTCAGGAATTTTTTAATGTTTTTTTTTTCTTTAGTACTAGGAACTTAGCACTGAGCTATGTCTCCAGGTTTTTTGTGTGTGTGTGAGACAGCATCTGATTAAGTGCCCAGGCTGGGCTTGATTTTTTTTTCCAATTTTTTGAAACAGGGTCTGATTATGTAATTCATTCAGGGTGGCCTTGAACTATATACCCTTGCTGGCCTTGAAACCTTGGCAGTCCTCCTGCCTCAGCCTCCCAAGTACTGGGGTTACAGGTATGTGTCACCATACCAAGTGCAAGGTTGCTCACTCCTTTATAATCTGTGCTGAATGTTCTAGCCTGATAAATTAATCATGAAAAGAAATAAAAGCTGTCCTGATTGAAAGGAAGATGTAAACTCTGTTTACAGATAGTATGATCTTGTATGAAAATCCTCAGGGATACAAAATACACACAACTATTAGAGCCAATAAGTTCAGCAAGATTGTAAAATATAAGAATGATATACAAAAATAAACTGTATTTTTCATAACTAGCAATAAACAATCCAAAAATGAAAAAAGCAATTCCTTTACAATAGTGACAAAAGAATTAAAAGTTTTGATATAATTTTTTGATATAAAGTTAATCAAGTATAAGATTTATTTACTGAAAATACTGTTACAAGTACCTGAAGCTCTAGGCCTGTGTTCTCCAGCATGGTGGCCCACCTTCATGCTGTAGGGTGTACTTCACTTCCTACTTTCACTTGCCCCAAACTAGTTCTGCAAGAGCCTGTTTATTTTCCTACACTTAATAAAACTTTGATATGGCTAAAAAAAAAATCTAACTAAATGAAAAAACATCTTGTGCTTACAGGTTAGAAGTTTTAATGTTAGGATGTCAACATCCCTGAAATGGATCAATTAATCCAGTCAATACATTTCAAAATCCTCTCTTTTACTTCTCCCATGGCAAAAATTGCTAAGCTGATAGTAAAATTCAAATGGAAGGGCAAGGGATCCAAAGAAAGAGAAATAATCTTGAAATAGAA